>JAJEKB010009207.1:0-13064 GCA_022393335.1 Macrotrachela quadricornifera | reverse complement strand
AGAAAGAAGAGAATATTTGCATTTGATGACTTGATTGACTCACATGTGCCAAATGCATAGCTCTTACTACAATTTTCCTCAGGTATATTTGCTAGAAAGACGAGAATATTCGAAATTAATGGCTTAAGTCACTAACATGTGTCGAAGGAATAGTTCTTACCACGATTCTCTTCCAGCATATTTGTTAGAAAAAAAAAATGTTTTCAATTAATGACAGAAGTCACTAATATGTATCAAACGAATAGTTCTTACAACGATTTTTTCCAAGTATATTTTGTTAGAGTGAAGGAAACGTTTGCATTTGATGATTTGATTGACTTATTCATGTGAAACGAATAGTTTTCACAATGACTATTTTCAAGTATATTTATTAGAAGGAAGGTAATGTTTGCATTTGACGATCTGAGTGACACATACATGTGAAATGAATAGCTTTCATAAGGAATCTATTTTAGTATAGTTGCTAAAAAGAAGAGAATATTTGTACTTAATGACTTGACTGACTTATATGTGTCTAATGAATTGTTCTTATCACAATTGTCTTCAAGTATATTTGTTAGAAAGAAGGTAATGTTTGTCCCTGGTGGAACTGTAGCATACGCAGCATTTGATTAGGTATTAGATGAATTTGTTACATTATCATTCTGATAGAGAAGAGACTATGAATAATTATTAACGAATAAATGGTAAGTATGTTAAATGAACGGTCGATCGGACAGTTTCGTTTTCGTATATGCTGTACAGAAAACATGATGTCTTGGTTAATGATCTGATCGAACAGATATAATATCGGAATGATTAGCAGGATGGTATCATGCGTATTTGTACGTCACAAAGAATAATATCTTTTTAAATTGCAAGATGCTAGATAATGAGTTGATAGATGAATCATTGCAAGGATAGCGTAGTCTTACTTTATTGTCGTAATCGAAGTGAATATCTGAAATTGGTTATATGATTAGAAGTTATGTACCAAATGAAAAATTTTGTTACAGGGCTGTCCGAATGTAATAGTTAGCTTTCAACAAAGTTCTTCTTTGACACCGCTATGAATTGGCACAAAATAGATGAATAGTTTCTAGAAAAATAGTGTTCTAGAAAAATGTCGATGTCAATACAATGTACTCGAATTTTTGATGAGTGTGGATTATATTTTAATTGAAACACGTGAACAAGATTTGCTCTCGAAGTTAAAGCGCGGTTTGATCGAATGCTTTACAGTAGATAAAGTGATTGCACAACACATGTCGAACGAACAGTTTTATCAATATTTCGTTTGAATTTAACCACGAGGTGGAGCAGAGATTGTGGTTATTGACGGTATATGTAAGAAATGGTTTAGGAACAGTTATGAGGAGAGTGATATTCTGATACATTCTAGTGTTCATAATAAAGTGTCGCATTGCCGACCTGATTTAAGTTTATGTCATAATTTGATGAACACGACAATGGTTTTAATCTATTGTATTCCTTACTTTCAAAACTAAACCGTCCAATTCATAACTTGATAGAACAACATGTGTGAAATGGATAGTTCTTAATATTGTTCTCTTCCATTATACTTTTCAGATAGATAAGGATGTCCTCATTCCATCATACGATTAATAAAAACATGGCAAATAAAAAATCCTCAAAAGTATTATGTTAGAATGTATTGCTTACATAAAATAGGGTGTTTATAATTTATGATTTGATTAACTCACATATGTCAAATGAATAGTCCTCATCACGATTCTCTTCAAGTGTATTTGTCAGAAAGAAGAGAATATTTGTATTTCATAACCTGATTAATTTATATATGTCAAATGAATAGTTCTTACCACGATTCTCTTCAAGCATATTGGTCCAAAAGAAAAGAATGTTTGCAATTGATGATTTAATTGATTCGCATTTGTAAACTGAATAGTTCTCAAAAGGATTCTCTTCAAGTATATACGTTTGAAAGAAAAGAATATTTCCAGTTGATGACTGGACTAATTCACATATGTCTAATGACTATTTCTCATTAAGATTCTCTTCAAATATATGTGTTAGAAAGAAAAGAATATATGCAATTAATGACTCGATTGGCTGACATATGCCAAATAAATAGTTCTCAAGACGATTCACTTCAAGTATATGTGTTAGAAAGAAAAGAATATTTGCAATTAATGACTCGATTGACTGACATATGTCAAATGAATAGTCCTCATCACGATTCACTTCAAGTATATGTGTTAGAAAGAAAATAATATTTGCAATTAACGACTTGATTGGCTTACATATGTCAAATGAATAGTTCTTACCACGATTCTCTCCAAGTATATTTGTAAGAAAGAAGAGAATATTTCTAATTAATGACTCGATTGACTGGCATATGTCAAATGAATAGTTCTTAAAAGTTTTCTCTTTAAGTATATTTGTTAGAAAGAAGAGAATGTTTGCAATTAATGACTCGATTGACTGACATATGCCAAATGAATAGTTCTCAAAACGATTCACTTCAAGTATACTTGTTAGAAAGAAGAGAATGTTTGCATTCGATGACTCGATTGACTCACATATGTCAAATGAATAGTTTCTAACATCATTTTGTTTCACTATGCTGATCACATAGAAGAAAAGAGGTAAGTGGATGCTTCAATAGAGGGACGTAGAATGTGAATATGTTTGCAAGTATGATTTCGTGTGGAAATATTGCTTTTATATAATAAAAGCTTACATGTCATTACATGATGGAAGTTCATTTTGCATGTGAATAATCTGAACAAAGACTTTCTTCGAGTACTTTCGTCATGTCAAAATGAGCATACGAGTCTCATTATATGATTGAACATCATACGTCAAATAGACAGTATTTAGTAGAGCTATATTCATGCATATTGATTATTTCGAAGTGGTGGCAAGTAGTTAATAACACAATCGAACATCGTATAACCAAATGAATACTTCCAAATAAAATTTTGTTCAAATATATTTTCAAAATCAGAGCAAAGCTCTGAAATTGCTGACACGGTCGAAAATTCTATAGTAAATCGATAGTTTACACCACTGTTCTATTCAAGAGTATTGCTCGCGCATAAATGATGGCTGACTATCGATGACATGATCGAACACGTGTAGCAAAAAAAATAATTCTAAGCAAAATTGTGTTTATATATTTTTTTAGTTCACAGCAAAGCTTCGAAAATGTTCATTGAATGAAAGATCATATAACAAATGATTAGTTCTGAAAAAGGTTCTGTCTAAATATTGCATTCAGTCAAAAAGGAAGTTTGTAATGGTCGACTTACTGGAAGATTGAAGGGAGATGAATATCTCTTAGGAGAATTCTGTTCGAGTTTATTATTTAGCTCGAAGCCATGTTTTGTCATTATCAACTTCTTCATATGAACATGACAAATGAAGGCACACAACAAGAATTTTGTATTAGGATGGTGCTCATTTCGAACGCAACATCTACAATTGACGAGATGATTGATTAGTGCACGGTAAAAGAATGATTTTCAGGAATATATAGTTCTAGTATATAGCTCACTTCGAAAGATAGATTTTCCGTTGTTGATAGTATTAGACACTGCATAGTACATGAATAGTTTTCACTAGGGTTCTGACAGAATATATAGCTTACATTGAAGACAGATTTGTAGTAAATAATATAATTGAATCGCATATCATAAAGGAATATTTGTTATTAAGATTCTGTTTGAGTATATCGCTTACTTGAAAAGAAAGCAATTCATATTTGATGATATCATTGCAAAAAACCACGGTAAATGAATAGTCTATATTAAAAGTCTGTTCTAACATGCTGCTCATTTCGAGAGAAAGACCTATGATTGATAACATAATTGGATAATATACGTCAAACGAATAGTTGTCAGGAGGATTTGATGCCAATATTTTGTTCTTTTTAAAAAAAAGTTTACACTGATTCATGAGATTGAGTACATATTAAATGAATAGTACTAAACAGGGCTCTCTTCGAGTACATTGCCACTTTTGCATCAAAGATCTGAAAATCGAGATGTAAATCATGAATTTCATGCAAATGAATATTTTTTAGAACGATCATGTTCGAGTATATTACTCATTTCGTAGGAATAACTCATACTTAGTGACGTAACCGAAGCTGGTACATGAAATGAACTGCCCTAACAAGCATTTCAATCTAGTATAATGATACCTTAAAACAAAAGGTAGCCATCGTTCACGTAACTGAAGAACTCATACTAGCTGATTTATTCAAACAAATAGTGTATTCAGGTATACTCTTCATTTTTACACAAAATTTCATAGATGATGACATCATTTGCGATGGTAAGATAAACAGATTTCTATCAAAATCGTTGCATTTGAGTAAACTGCTCATTCCAAAACAATGATTTCCAATTAGTGATGCGATTGACGAGTACATAGCAGATATATTCCTCTCATCAAACTTCTATACTAATACACTCGTCAGTTCGAACGAAAGACCATCTAATGACAACATAAGTGGCAGGTATATGACAATCAGATAATTCATACGAGAGTCTTGTTCGATCATATGTGCTTTAATCAATCAAAATTTGTAGTTCATGCCGTACTCCAAAATCACATGACAAACGTGTAAACTTACCAGAGTGCATACAACTATATCGCCAGTTACAAACAAGTTATAGAGTTGATTATGGCATTGAAGTTACCATCATAAACGAATCATCACGACAAGATTTGTGTTCATTATTTTAGTGATTCTGATAAAGTCTCTTATTTATAGCGTCACATCTAGTATTTAGCTAACACATGAACAGTTCTAAGTAGGCGGTTTAGTAGTAGTAGTAGTTGTTGTTGTCGAAATTTCTGTTGTTGGAGTGTCTGTTGTTGGAGCTTCTGTTGTCGGGGTGTCTGTTGTTCGAATTTCTGTTGTCGGGGTGTCTGTTGTTGGAGCTTCTGTTGTCGGGGTGTCTGTTGTTCGAATTTCTGTTGTCGGAGTGTCTGTTGTTCGAATTTCTGTTGTTGGGGTATCTGTTATTGGAGTTTCTGTTATTGGATTTTCTGTTGTTGGTGTAAATGTTATTATTTCTGTTATTGGTATCGGTGTCACTGTTTTTGTTGTTGTAGTTGTTGTAGTTGTTGTAGTTGTAGTAGTTGTAGTGGTAGTAGTAGTAGTAGTAGTAGTAGTTGTTGTTGTTGTTGTAGTAGTAGAAGTAGTTGTTGTTGTTGTTGTTGTCATCACATAACCTTCAAAAATAAATAGGATTAGTGCAAAGCAAACAATACAAGAGTAATAGTGCTAAACGAACGGCCATCACCTATTACAACTCTTGAATGTACTGTTCATAGACATGTGCACGAGGAGAACGATAGCTTTCGTTTTAAAAATTCTTATTTGGTTCATCATAGAATTACACGATATATTCTTCGTTTTATTCGTTGTTTATGATAGTGCTGACAAAGACATCTTCCATATTTTACAGAATGGAACACATTTTTCTCAAGTATAAGAAATCATTGTAAAGAAGAAAAAACAGCAGATTCCATTCTAGCATAGATTTGACTCATGTCATCTAGGATCAACTCAAAAGAAGAACTAACAATCCTTTAAAATCAAAATTAAATAAAATTGTTCGAAAAGTTATACTAATTTTTAGTAGTTATCTAGAATTTCTCAATATCACTTAAAATTGCTATTATTCAACAAAAGCAGTCAGTACCACTACATGTAATCAATCTCTGTTAACAAGCTTATACGTCTAGAAAATTCTTTTTTCTATCATTCTGTTCATGTTAAAAAGAGACAAAAGACCAACTAATATGATTAAAATAATTTCACTCATATATATGACTTTGTTTAGATTACGACAATAATATCTTGATTCATAGGATTTTTTATTCTCATTGGCATTTTAAGCTTACAACTCTGTTAATTAGAATCAACTTCGAATCGTATAAGATAATTCTGCCGATTTCATTTTATCCAAGTAACATTCATATGTTTGAATTATTAGTGCGTCTCATTTCAAGTCTTATTTTGCATCTGTTTTGCTAAGTCTGACCTACAATTGTTCTCATGATTCGGTGTAAAGTAATCACACTTAATTGGAAAGGAAAAATGGATGTTTTTGAAATATATTTCGGCCGATTTTTCATGACGTAATGACTAAAATAATCGAGCTATGAATGAAACGTATGACTGAAACAGGATAAACTTTTTTAGATTTATTCATTTCTATTTATAAAATCAACTCTAATCTGTATATATTCTACACCTGCTGAGCTGTCCGAAAAATCTGCTTCAGACATCTATGACGAACTTTTGTCAAAGAAGATAAAAAATTGATAGATTGCTCTCTTTGTTTATAGAATACAAAACCCATTAAACTAATCAATGCAAAAAAGTTTCGGGTTTATACTATTGTAATTACCTTGAACTGACTTCTCTATCTTGGATGAGATCACAACCAACTGGTTATGTTCTGTCTTTTGCCTTCTCAACTTCTCTGATAAGCAAAAGTTTGTTCCATACCACTTCTAAGGTTTAGTGAGAACATAGTAGAATGGGACAGTATAGCTTCGATTTATTTGACTTATTCTCGAAAGAATTAAGAGAAATATTGCTTGTATGCGTTCGAAAATCAACTTATTCTAATCAACTCAATAATCGATTACGCACACTTTTTACATATCTAACATCTGCGTCCTTGTTCAAAAATTAGTTTCTTACAAGCATCTTAATCATTGACACAATGTATTACCTAATGGAATTCATTTAACTTTGCTTTTATTAAACTGCATAAAATATGTAAATATTAAGATAATAAAAGAAAGGAATACTTCTGACATTATAAATGAGTTAATTAATAATTCTTGCTCATGCAAATATTGTCATATGAATAGTCATATACCCAAATCCAGTAAAAGTCGCTCTCACTTGTCATTGTAGAGAAAGTATTATTTAAAAAACAAATGTCGCGATCTAAATATATTTCTATATATGAAAGAAGTTTTGAAAAAATGATTTTGAAGAGTTTGTCATTGCTAACTATGATGCTTGATATGTTTTGTAAAAATAATTCTCTATGATTAATTAGTACAATAAGCACGAAATGAATTTCGTATTTTTAAACTCATGAAGAAGAAACTAATCAAATACTTCTGAGAATAAAATACCAAATTAATATATAAATTTCTATGTGCTGGTATCTTTACAATCAGTTTTTGAATTTTTTGCGCTAAGATAACTGCAAATACTATTCTGTTTTTTATTTAAAGCAATCTCAGTTTAAATTCGTTTTAGAAACTTTACATTACCGTTATAGTACCGCCGCGGTTGCTTTTGATAGTATTTGTTTCGCGAATAGACGGATGCTTGGTCATTATGTTCATCTTGCCATTTAAAATTGGGTTGTCTTTCATATGTAGGTGATTTCGGAAATTTTGATGGAAACGAAGAACGATATTTAGTATGAACACCACCCATGAACCCACCTTTCTGTATGTTCAGTATTGGTATATCACCACCTCTTACTGTCAAATAGTGAAAACCTTCGAAACGAAGTTTTAGAGAATAATTACTTACGCGGTTCTGGATGAAACAGAGTTGCTATATCAAAGAAAGTCGTCATACCAACACCAGTGCTTAAAAATGTTGCATATCCTGAGGCGATGAGTTCGCCTACGGAATATACTTGCCCATATGCATTCATCATTGGTGGTACTACATAAACTGTAGAATAATGTTTTATAGGATATGATTTTTCAATGTATGAAAACTCACTGCCGCCTTTTGGTGAATATATAATTGTTTGTTGAGTAGCTGGATGCACCATAATTGGCATTGTTAACTTGAAATTTATAAATGGTCCAATCAAAGCTATATAAAACTCTTTTGTATGACATAATGGGTAGAATTAATAGATACATACGAAATCGACGACGATTGTATTCAGCTACTGGAAAACGAAGTCGCTGCCAAGGTCGTCGAGTGCCAGCACTCTTTGGTTCACGAATGTAGATGTTGAAATATCCAATTGTTTGAGGTGGTTCAGGCTTCTATTTATAAATCAATACAATTGAAACATTATTGACTACCATAGATTAGATTAGATAGGAATACTTACATAACGTAGTCGATGATAATTACGATTCCACTGCCCTGATGAATACTCAGCACGATCTTCTTCCTCCGACTCATAGTTCTTGTTCAAGTTTCGATCCAATGAGTGTACTATAACATATAATAAAGAATTCAAGAGAGTGTTATAAATAATGTATGTTATCATAAAAATCCACTGTGTACAGATGGTTTTTCAATGTTGAGGAAAATACTTTTGATGTCTAATATTCAGTTTTTGAATAAACAATGTGGAAGAGCTAGATTTTGAAATAGATTAATAATTAATCAATTTGATTTGTTTTATGAAGATATCATAAGAACAATATTGACAAAGTGTTTTGCCTTAAGTTTAGAATGGTAATATTTTTAATTCATAGAAAGAACTGGTTGCTTTCCATTTTATTACATAGGTCAAAAACAACGAATTTAGAGAGATCAAAAAGTATTCAGATTTTCTTGAGATTTTATGATCTGTAAAATAACATTCGATCATTATAAAAATGATTCATCCAATGGACAACCTATTAGGTTGGGTTTAGTACTCATATTTATTTTGCTGTGAAAGTTAGATAGGGTCATTTAGAGGATACATCTGTATATCATAAGTTATTCTAGGATGGATAAAGTTGATCCAACCAATCTTAGAAGTCTTCGAAAGATGTTTACAAATCTCAAATATAACAAGTCAGTGAACTCGATCATATAGAATTAAAAAAGAGCCATTTTATCTTCGTAAATAGATATATCATAATTCAATGCTCAGCAAAATACATTTTTATGACATTATATTCGAAAACATATTTTATATGAATTCTATTTATTAGGTACTCAACTTAATTTAATTAGATATATCTTCAGTACGTCTACATTTTGTCTTGAATGCTGGAAATCTCATATCACTGTCTATATATCTTTGAGATATATTATAATAAAATATCTAGTGGATTTTACTTATACATAGATATTTGTCATGCTTATATAGGGGCTCCCGTCATATATATTTTGTATCTAAGTAATAAAACTTTTTTTTTATAATTCTAAAGTATCGTATACATAGAGCCATATTATCGTTATTTTTACTATTATTTGCTTGATTAGACAGCCTGTCGTCCATCTACTTACTAGATAATTTTTTCTTAAAACTCTACACAATAGCATAGCTTACGAGGAAATCGATTCAACTAATAAATCGCTTTTGAATTCCAAATCTGTGCATAAGATAGACCCTAATGGACTATGAAAAACCTTAAAAGTATAAGTGCCCATAGACCTTTCCTCCAAAGCTATGAACATTTTAATAAAGTTTCAGTCTATATCACGATATACACTAACAAAACGAAGGATGATATCTCGGCCTGAAATTTTGTCTATAGATAGATCTACTTGTAACTAGAATGCTCCAAAAATTGTAGCTCAAATGAATGTTTCGTTCTCAAAATGTCATACTCTAATATAAGATTTTTGCACTACCATTTAATAGAAATTAGACGAAATCTATCGTATGACTATATGCAAATAAAAAAGACAGCGAAATAGTATATACGATATATTTCGTAATTTTTACAAGTTCTTTCGAGGTCAGATAGAAATTTTGAATATTAATATTTTATAAAATATTTGATTTATCCATGTTAAAAAACCATATGTCAGATTCACCAAGGCGCTATCAGATCTTACATATATAATACTTTTTATATAATCTGGACTCACAATCTTAATATTCCGTATATGTTCATTTTTTTTTAGATTTTGTCAGATTTCGATTTAAAGATGCTAGTAGAAGTCTCACAAGATTCCAAGACCAAGAAAAGTACAATAACTGAATGCGTGACTCTTCCCAAATCGCATTGGATCAGGTCAGATTCATAAGCAAAAAAGTATACAGCATTTCGTAATGCAGGTCTTTTCTGCTCTTCTTTGATAATGCATGCCCTACGATGCTCTTTTACTTATTCAAGAACCGTTCATTCATTTACTTTTATCATGAAGAAAACAACGCTAATAAATAAAAGTAACTCCACTATTGTCCATTTCAGAGTTAAACGGCCGTGGGCATTTTTTGAATAACTTTTGATAGGAACGAGATAGAGACTTATGGTTTTCACCGTTTGAAAGAGCAGATGAAGATGCATCGAACCATATATAGAAAGACTTTACTAACGATTTTTCTGATGGTTTTAGTCAAACATTGTCAAAGAATTGCGTTTTTCTCGTGCATCAAAAAAGTGATTTTTCTATCGAAATACTATAAAAAAAACCTTACTTTTTCGACTATTTTAAGAAAAAAATGTGTGCTGAACTTCATTCTAATGCCTAAAATATCTTATAGATAGAAGTTAAGAATAGAACTTTCCATAGTTTTTGTACCTCTTCATTTGGCGATTCTAGCACACTCCTGAAAATCGATAAATTGAGATCGCACTCATGAAGGACATGCTGTTTTTCTTGCCGTTATATGTAACACCATCAGAAAAATCGTTAGTAAAGTCTTTCTATATATGGTTCAACACATCTGCATCTGCTCTTTCAAACGGTAAAAACCACAAGTGTCTATCTCGTTCCTATCAAAAGTTATTCAAAAAATGCTCACGGCCATTTAACTCTGAAATGGACAATAGTTAGCTATTTTCTTATCTAGTTATATTATTCATACAGAAAAAAACTACCTTTTATATCCCTTAAATTTCTATACTACTAATACACAGAATAAGACTTTTTGTTTCTCATACTTTTGCATTAATCATATAGAAAATGGAAATTTTTATTTTTTGTACTTCTATATTAATAGTATACCAAATGAGTCTGTACGTTTTACTATTCGTTTGTATTCATATGAACTGCTGTGAAATTGTTTATTTAATGTATAGTAGATTAAATTTGCATCATTGCAAAGAGCTTGAAAAATGAGCATATGATGAAATTTTCAGAAATGGATATATTGAAGTCTCCAGTAAAAATTTTTGAAAAAAGGATTCTCCATCAAGAAACATTTCAATATCGTGTTTTTTTTCTTTTTCTCTTTTCCTTTTTTCGATGCACATGTTTATAGATACGTGTACATATGTGCACCTATATGCATGCATCTATACATATGTGCATCAAAAAAGAGAAAAAAGAAAAAGAAAAAAACATGATATTGAAGTATCTCTTGATGGAGAATCTTTTTTCAAAAGTTTTTGCTGGAGACTTCAATATATCCATTTCTGAAAGTTTCATCATATGCTCATTTTTTTTTCAAGTTCTTTCCAATGATACAATTTTTATTAAATTGACAGTAAGTAAAACAAAAATTTGAAGCAGTTGGTATGACTTGTATCTTCATATTAATAACATAGAAAATAGTATTTTTTTTATTAATTATATCTCTATATTAATCACATCGAAAACAGGTTTTTTTTTATTTACGACCTTTTTGACTATGATCTTCTTTCCTTTCTATTATTAAATGATCCCTATCGATATAGATACGTCTAAATTGGTTTTATAAATAAATGTATTTATACAAACTCTTTACCTTGTTTTTTGATAACAACGTCATTTCCATTATGTCTCTCATGATGAGACATGAACAGTAAACCACTTACAGTAAATGTGACAATTAACAGGAATGTCAGCAAATACCAAATATGTGCTGGTTTACGCCAGGTGCCGTGCCACCATGGCTCACACGAACTATACCAAAAAGTGTATAGTATATGATTAAATTACGACGATCTTACTCAATTGCAACATACCTGTGTTCTTGTTTTAAAATTACTGGTAATAAGTTTTGGTTAGGTGGGTCATCAATTGCTTCAATAACAGTCACCAGATGCTCATCATCTTGTAGTTGATTGCCTATTTTCGTAGATAATCTTGGTAGTCGAGTTTCTGGATCACTTGAAGCCATCGTATTAGTCGAGTATTTCGTTATTTAATACTTCTGAAACAAAAAACGAACCTGTTCATTACTAAATGTCAATGTATATATATATATTGATACAAGTGGCTAATACACTACTAGTCTGTTAATACTGAAGCAAAAACATCGATATTTATAAGACAGTAACTCAATCATTCGATGAATTCATGATCAAAACAAACGCAATTATATTATGAATATTATCTTTGTACATAGGCAGCTGACTTTTATCATGTGATATTTTCATTCTCATTAACGTAAATGCTCCAGGGTTTTCGAAAGAAAAGTTCGACCGATTATTTCCTCAGCGTATGATTAGAACAAACACAGTTATATTAAAAATATCTCAAATCACACAATTTGACTATAAGATCTTGTGCGAATCTTCAAATACCCTATAGAAACTTACCTATATGATCTACTATGAAAATATAAGATGAAATGAAAATCATATACAATCTCGTATGATTCGATGTGCTCAATTGAAGGATGCCATTTCTGATAAAATTTACATTGTAGAATTCTTATATTTTATCAATATCAGGTCTTACACAATCTTGCAAGATACGTGTACAATTTTGCAGTGTTCTTAAACATTATGTACCTGATTTTGTCTTACTTTTAATCGTTACATATTTATCATGTTTAAGAAAGCATTTTGTTTTGACACATTATTTACATATTTATTTATAAAAAAAATATAATTATTTCACTACAATCTAATAGATAGGTGAAGTAACATAGAAAAAAACAAATAATTACAATTTAAAAAGATCTAAACTTTAGAAAAATCCATAATTTAATTAAAAAACATTTGCGTGTCCCGGCTTAACTATTTATAAACTCATACTATATAAAGTTTACAGCATCCTATTCGTCGTGAAATTTTACATGATCTTTACAAGACTGTTCTATTTAGGTAACTATGAATACCATCTTGATCTATAAGCAGTTGATTTTTTTATTTTTATCCTTCGCTCGCTCGTTCTCAAAAAACTACATTTTCTAGGTGTTTGCAATTAAAATTTAGTAAATCATTCTCAAAGCCGATGATTTGAGTGGACACAATTAAATCATAAATTA
>JAJEKB010009181.1:0-10264 GCA_022393335.1 Macrotrachela quadricornifera | reverse complement strand
ACATTATTTGAGTGATATTCATCAAAATGCGATAATTAATGCTGTACCTCATTTAACTTCTAAAATAACAAATGAACAACATGAAAAAGTATCAGGAATGGATGTTGATATAGGACAAAGTACTACTAGTTCAATGATAACAACTACAAATGAAAACATAAGCACTCAAATGCAAGAAATATATGAAATAATAAATATTCTTGCTAGTGGAATTCAAACATTAAATGATGATACACAACGTCTTAGTAGTGATTCAATTCGTTTACAAAGTTCAATTGATTCTTTTATAACGTTGAAATGTTGAATTTTTATTTTAAAAATAAAATAAAATCAAGAGTATCATGCTACTATATATTAAAATCATGTGGGTTTATAAGAAGAACAAGAGTATAAATCTACATTGAAGGATAAACAAGGTTGAAGCAATATCAGAGGAAATGTTTTCAGAAGTCAAAAGAAAACAAAGCCTGCAAAAAAGTACGACTATCAAATCAAGTGCATTATTTTTAGGTATCAACATGAAGTTCTAATTACTCGCATAGCTAGAAATTAATCCTATCTATGCTGTATTATCGTTCTTTATACTCTAATAATTTTTCCTAATTTATCGTAGTTCTATAGCCAAAACAAAAAGTAGTACATATACAAAAGGTGTCAAAAGTCCGCCGAAAGAATTTACGTAAATATCTCTTATACATCTCAAACGATTTAATTGTTCTTCTAATAATATGAGAGTATATTCTTTTGGGTTTTATTGGATACTATCTGGATCACAACAAGTATTGAAAAATCACCGAAGAAACTTCAAGTCGAAATTAATATATTTCCAATATGGATTCTTATTTTGCACTGAATCAGATCTTTATGTGTCTTATTCATATTGATATCTACTTTATAGTTGTTGATAAATAATTAAAATGAAATATGGCTTCGTAAGTAAAAAAACGAAATTTTCTTGATTGTTGCTGTTCTCTAACATTGGTATTAAAAGTTACATAACTTCAACTCCATCATATGAATCTTCTTCGCGAATTTGTTGGTCAAATTATACTTTGTAGAACTTCATTAGAAGATATACAGTCGTCATTCGGTGTACTGTTGTTCGTGGAGTGAAGCAAGCCGTTGCAACAGCTTCACCACTTAATAACGGGCCCAATTTTCTGAGATATTATGAACTTCATCGATTTATTCTTCTTTAGTTATTGTAGATCTTTCAGAGTGTGTACGATTTGATATTGAAATTAGTTCCACAAACTAGCTGAAAAGTATCTCGAATATGATCTAATTTTGAGATTTGTTTGCTAAATTTGACTTGTATATTTCATTTTACAGTGATAGATGACTAAAATTTGACCTTTAGTAAAACTATTTGCATTTTAATGTTTGTATGCACAAATATTTATCTGAATTTATACGAAGTAAAACATAAAAGAACGATTAAATCATCTGAGATGTATAAGAGATATTAATATAAACTTTTTCGACGGATTTTCGGGACATCTCCTATGTACCAGTGACTACCAATGGATTAAATCATAAGAATCGCTAAAAAATCATATTCATTCTTATGTATAACGTTAATGACTTAAGTTAAAAATGAAATTAGTTGATATATAGAATATTTAATGAAAAACTAGACAGAATAACAACATTCTAGATACAGTTATAGACTCTATTGTCTTTTGTAAAAAGATCAAAATTTTTGTTTTATCAAATACTAATAAAATAGTAGTAACAAAAAATTTTCCGACACCAATCATTGTTTTCAAATGACTGACCTCTTTATTTGACTTATTACTTATCATCTATTTGAATGTTATTTTCTCAAGAAAATAATTTGATTTAAATAACAATTTATATATATTCTCTACATATTGTCCTATAACATGTTTAATATTAACATGAAAAAATTTCTATTGATATGTTTCAAAACATCTGCTTTTATTTAGCCACAAATATGCCAAAATATTCATTAACTAAAATAAAATTCTAAGTCAATATAAATAGAAAATAACATATCAGATGAAAACTCAAATTCAAAATATTGATAATATAATATAAAATATTTGTGAATATCGAAAAATGGTTCAAAACGAGTAGAAAAAATTCATGGAATAAAAGCACTCGAAGGCCTCTACGAGATACCTTCGGTTTTCATTTGAGATCCACATCCATATTCATGATTTTGTTATTGTTCGAAAGAAATTCATATCCTTTTTATATACCCCAAGTATGGAAACTTCTAGAACTTCTTTCTGGCCAATCCAATAGATACAAAGTCTCCATTTTCCATCTCATTTGTGTTTCCCAAGCAGTTAAAAAAATCAGATTCTATAAGTATTAACAATATAGTAGTTAATTACCATTGTGACACGAAGATCGTTGGCTTGATCATTGATCATGCATAGACGGAGTGCTTCGGGAGAGTTTCGAAATTCTGCAATCTAACTCAAGAGCTAGGTGGCGATGTTATTTTACCAGTTTGGATGGATCTTCTGTTTATAGAGAAAAGAATTAGTTATCATATATATATACATATATTGGTGTTATTTTAAATATTCATAATATGTTGAACTTAATTAAATTAATCTTTATAAAAATCTTTAATTTGTTTATTTTCTGTTTCTTTTTAGATGAAGAAAAACAAGAAAATATATTAAGATTTTCATGGTTTATATATAAATTCTTTTGTTCACTTTTATTTCGTTATATCATTAGAAGCTAATCTAAAGTGTATCAAATTAAGTAAAATTCGAACTAAATCGTCCTCATCTCTATAATGAATCCTATTCTTTTAAATAATTCATAATAATCAATAGTTATGTGAAGTGAGTAGATTTAGACATGTTATCATCTTTTTGCTAATGTAACAGTTAGATGATGCTATCGATGAATAAACTATGTTCAGTTTTTCGACTATATACTTATAACGTTAAATGAAGATTAGATTAGAAACTTTTTAAATATTCTTCGTTCATCTTGTTATCAGATTGTTTGCACAAAAGAACATTTTTAGAGGAAAAACAGCAAAAAGTATGCATTTAAGAGAAATTTGACAGTATACTAATTGAAATTATTGAAACGTATTTATGAAATTAAATTGTCGATAACGTATGATGAAATGATCTTGAAAAAAAGATTTTTTGATTGAACGGATAAAGTGGATGGAAAGCTAGCACGACAAGTAACTATCAAGACAGATTTAAGTTAACCTAAAATGTTGAATACTTGAGTTTTTGGGTGCGAGTACTCATGTGCACGTTGCTCAACACTCTCGTCTAGATTCAATCCTAACAAGATCCAGCATCACAAATTCCAAACTCACTTTAATCCTACGTGATATAGCTGCTGATTATGCTAGATTTATATCGATCAAAAATAGGTTGCATTTCTGATAAAATTCAAAAAAAAAAGCTACAAAACATTGATTCATGTGTTCCGTTAGTAAATACTTTCTGAGCGAAGTATTTTATTATCATTTAACAAGAAATTTTGTCTTGTTTTGAAATAGATATGGTTTATATTTGTCATATATCTAGAAAACTATGAATGTAAGAGAGACAAATGGAAGTGTGTCATATGCATTTCTAATAGAAGATATCGCATATTTCATCTTTCGTTATCTTCTCATCAAAAACCTTGGTGAAGTTAGCAGCAGATTCGAGTTTTTTCACACGAGTGTAAATAATCTTTTACTGATGAAAATAAATAAAAATTGGATGTTGTTAAGAGTAAATGACAGCATAAAAATCATGTTGAGATATATAGAAGTATGTTCAGAATTATTTGCTTTAACTATTTAAACAACATATGTAAGTAACATAAAGTTCACTTGTTCGAATCTAACCTACATCTATATATTCCTTTCATTTAGACTAGTCCCGACGACAATTATAACACGCATAGGACTAGTCTCTGACGATAATTACAATAGTGCGACATATGTAGTCTATGACTACGTGAAAGACGGCGGTATTGTTGAACGTTGCTTTTTTGATTGGAATATATATATGACGGTCGTCAGGACGACCTTTCGTGTCTAGTCTTTTTCTCAAAAAATCATCGTACGAGGCTAGCCCAATCATACTGAATATCCACATACATGTATAGACTCCTACACAGACTATCTTCTCTGACGGTATCCGATGACGGTCAAAAATTGAAGACTAGTCAGGACGAGGTCGTTTTTGAGACTATGACTAGACGAAACGGGAGTCACGACTAGAAAAAAGACGCGTCTTTTGACCCGTCTTTTGCTTACCTGGGATATATAAACAAGTAGCGTTCATCCTACAGATTCGCTCACCCTTTTCTGAAAGAAAATTTTGTATGATTATTACTAAACAGAATTTCGATCGTAATTATTTTATATTTCAGTCTTCTTAATCATTTGAAAGATAGAAAGCCAACAGTCATTCTTTACCTATTATCCTTTTATAGAAATATTTGCTATCTGTGATTCATATATAAATGATAATCATTCTTTTAATTTACTTCTTCATGGAATAAATCTTATTTATTATGTCTATGTCAAAGACTATCGCTCGGTAGGGATTTGTGTATGAAAACTTGAAAAAATGATTCTTAGATTATTATGTCAAACAATATTCCCTTCCACTTTGAAATGTAATTTCTTGTAACTAACCATGCAAACTACATTAGTCGGTCCAAATGTGTCATCGGGCAAAAATAACTTTATCAAAACGTGAAACTGAGTAACGCATTGGTCATCAGATGTCATCTGTCTGCACCCTAAAGTCAAGTATGAAATATAAGATGTAATGTCGTTTAAAACAACTCTTCTTCGTCATCCATAAAAAATATTGAAGTAAATTTATCATAGACAAGAATTTTTGATAGTTTTATGAAAACTCCGATTGATTATTTCTGTACTTATATATATCTTACTTTTAAAATGTTATGATGCACTGTAGACATTGTAATTTATATTTTGATTAGAATGCAATACCAGTGTTGAAAGTAAATCTTCACTTATTTTAGCAAATTGATTTGAGAGAATGTATAAAATTAGGAAAAAAACTAGTCTCTATGAAGAAAAATGTGAGTCTTTGACTTATTAATATGATATTATTTAAAAATGTAATAAAGTTAGAATAAAAGTCAACAGGATTTTGAGAAAGCATCAATAAAAATATTAATGATTTAAAATTTTAAAATGAAAATCATATTTTTCAAATCAATAATTCTGTGCATTATTCTCAAATATACTGTTTCATACAATATCCTTTTACTGTAAACAGTAATCTTCAACGATCTCTCATAATAACGGTTTCAATAAAGAACTATATCTTAAACTAAAAATCGCTGACTTTTTTCTTTAGTTAGAAAAATATTATAGTATGCCTTTTGTCAGAGGAAGTTAATTACAACATGGATATTGTGCAGATTTATATTTTCTGTAAAAATTCAATTAATAATAATTTTGCTACAAACTTCTACTCTGCTTTGACATACTTTTAATAAATCTACCATATAAGTACCTATTCATTTGTCAGTGTGGCTTCAATGTGCCATATATAGTTAGTTCGTCTCACATTCAACCTTAATAAATTGCTCAATAGCTCATTTACAACAACAATAGCTGTATTTAGTTATAGCTGTTCATATAAATGATCATTGCGTATTTAGAATTGTGTTTCACTATTAATGCTTACGAAATCTAATCAATAGAAATGCACATACAGTACAACTTCTAGATCTAAACATATTTATATTATGAACTATCAACCCATTTCCCCGTATTGTCTACAATAAAAGCTGTTAAAATTGAACATTCACTTAAATTCACTGTACTTTTTTCGATTCTATCAAGATGATGGGTATATAACCGAATGCATCTGATTTTAATGACTAATATGTCTCAATGATAGAAAATATCAGCAAAGAGTAAACAATGACATAAAGGACAAATACGCTACAAACGTTGTATAATCGTCAAAAATAAAACTCTTATTCGAGTTCTTTGTCTTCGATTAAATCTGATCAAGCTTATCACAGATATCTAGTTATATCCAATTGTTCGACATATTATATATTGTAAGTCTGAACTCTGATTTGTTTGAACGTATGGATAGACTAGCATTTTTTATCTTTTATCCACGATATTTTTCGCTATACAATTGTTCCTTTAAGAAACCTGAATTAAATATCACTCAGATGTTGGCATTTGATGATCAACTTTCGTACTATAACCAACCTGGAATATAGATGACCTCACCTCAAATCTTCATTATTTCAAAAGTAAAAGTTTCTTTTTTTTCAATTAGAATTACAGAGAAGCTTCTGACTATTTTTCGGACAGTATAACTGCATATCTATTCCTATTTACTTTACTATAGACAAATAACGCCGTGTTAGCGTTCACCAGTTCTCCACTGAAGAACTTGCGTTGCCTGAAATGTTCAAAAAACTCAAACTATCTGTCATAACAGTATTAACAAGCTTGCCAAATCAACCTCTAGTCGTTCAATATGAGCTCAGCTTTGAAACCAATAGATATGTATCTCGTTTCAATTTCTTTTGAAAAGTTATTGGGCATTTATTAATATATTCACTAAGAAGATATTTAGAAAAAAAAGGGAACTATTTAAGAATTGTTATAAATAGAGTAGATTATATTGTGCTCAAGGAAGAATCTTCGTTAATTTTGAATGTCGTTTTATGGTTGATGCCTATGAAGACTAAACAACAGGATTTCAAGTAATAACTTTGTCTTTTAACATATGTTTATATAAATCTTACCCAAAAGATCTCATGTATAGTAAGCAACAAAGAAAAATCTTTATCTTAGAATCAATGTCGAACATAAGTTAACGTCCCTCAAATATTCTTTGATCAAACTTAAAATAATGAGTTCATCAAAAAAACAGTGAAGAGTCAAATTAGAAAAGTCTTTCTGACTTCAAATTCGTATTTTCAGTGATTGATCACAATCGATCAAATTTTATCACAAACTATGATTTATTCATTTACCATTAATTAATAACTACTAATATTAAAACACCAACCTCAAATTTGAATTCTTCATAGCCAACTATCTTTAGTAGAGTTATGCTGAAGAGAATTCATATATTAGTTATTCTTAATTACTTGATAAAAAATCTTGGAGCAAATATTTTAAGAAAAATAATAAAACTAACTATGAATTATTTATTCACTTATTAAACTCCAATTTGGCTCTAAATTCAAATGTTTTTCTTGCGATTACACTGCATACAGTTTTTTACTTTAAAACCCAACTCCCAGCCAAAAAAAGTTGATTTTAATCAAATTTATTGACTTTTTTAAATATCGTATGCGATAGAAAATCACGTCAGCTACCGAATCCACTATAGTTTATTTATTTTACGATGGATTTTAAGATTTTTATGGAGGTTTCTCTGAAAATCTTTATTCAAGAAAAACGACATCTTTCAAACACCTTGATGTTTTGTAAAACTCTCGTGTATCACAAAATAAAAAGAGGTATTTAAAACGAGCAAAAGCAACAGCAACAGTTGCTGCATGTACTGTTTCAACTGGAAGTGATAGTGGAATTATATATATCCCAAATGAAGAAAACCTCGATTGCATTGTAAATGATATTGCATTTGAACTATCGTATGGTGACATTACTGATATTTATGAAGTAGGTGATGATGATTGATTATCGAAATATGATCACCGTTATCTCAGATATTTAAATGGGCCTGCTAATAAATTTTTGTCGCAATATCTTCAACCGTAATGAGTTCAATGTATTTTATTGTTTACGGTAGTAGAAAAATACTATTACTAGACGAAAAGTCATGAAATACACTTCTAAAAAGTATTTTAGATTTTCTCAAAATGAGATTTTTTTTTGTTTTTACGTTTCTGTGCGTCCCAGATTTCTCTGCCATTTTGAAAGTTCGAAAGCTCGGGTTTATTTTAAATTGTAGCTAATGTCTGATACTACTACCATTTAACAGAGTCGGATTTCTCAATTTCATGATTGATGCCAGGTGAGAAGAAAATGTTTGAGAACTTACACTCTCCTCATTTCATATCATGCTGGAAACGTTCTTTAAAAACTACACTACAGAAAAATTAAAAAATCGAGTTCTTTTAAGTTGGAGCTCTGAGTCTTGACTACATTTTAAAACCACCTCCGGTTTCCTAATATTTGAAATGGTGGAGAAATCTAGGACGCACGAAGACTTATATTTTGAACCTTCACCTATCTATTGAAAGGCTCAATATTTCACGCTGAAATTTTTCTCATGAGGTGCCCAGCCCAAGGTACATCTCCTCTGAAAGTTTCGTTAAGATTGGATGTTCTAAAATAAAAATAAAATTTTGGGTGAGGGATTGGGTCTTAATCTAGTTGACTGCATTCTTCAATTGGTTTAGGTATATAAATATACAAACAAACCTCGGAAACAACCACATGTACAACACTACCAACTAATTTTAACCAATATGATCGATTCCTAGACTCTGAAAATCTTTGGTAAAACTCCTGCTTTTTTCCGTATCACCCTTCCTTCAGTCGAGGGAATATTATTTTTTACACTGTAGTTCAAATAATTGAATAATAATAAAATAGAAGATAGGATCTATTCTATTCTTATGTGTCACTATTATATAACAATCATTTTTGAAAAAAGGTCAAATGAGTATTATTTTAAAGAAGTTTTATTAGAAACAAAATAGATAATTATGGTTTTCATTGTTGAAAAAAAGAGATAGAGATGCATTGAATCGTGTATTACAATATTTCATGATCTGATTTTTTTAAAAATTTTTCAAATGATCTTTTTAAGAGAATAACTGTTTAGAAAGTTGTTATTATGAATTTTCAATTAATCACTAATCGAAGAGCTACAAACTGGAGAAATCTTAGATGAATAATATGTATTCTAGTGAAGCTTTTTATTCTGTTTCTCCACCAACTCCTATAAAAAAAACTTCACTTTTATCCCTTTTCTTTTTTCTGATAAAAAAAAAAGCTATTACCGCAATTCTTCCAGTATTAAACATGATGTACCTACTGCTGCTAATTTTCTAAAAATATTTAAAAAAAAATTATACTCTTTGATAGTACATAAAATTCTACACCGACTTCATCTGTATTTCTATTGTAATTTAAGCTTGAACAATATGAAAATAAATTGTGTATATTGAAAGTATCTCCATGTCCACATTCCCCAAGACGGTCTTTCCAGGTTTTTATATCTTTCATTAATATAGAAACACCTTTTCTTAAAATAATTATATATTCTGACAGAACTAAAAATTCTCTATTATCCCATACATTATTAAGTCACTTTGAATTTATTTGTCAAGAAACAATTTAATACAATAAAAACATCTTCAATTGACAAGTATTGAAAAATCCGTATATTTTTGTATTTTTATTAACTTATGTTTCATACAGAATAAATTTTCACAAAAGTAATTATGTATTGTGATAGCTCTTGAAAGTGTCTATCAACCTATATAAAATATGTTGGCTTGAATATAAGTAGCAGGAAGAAACTAGTGTATTTTTAACATTGTCAATTAACATTTCTCTACTGTATTAAGATTATTTCTTAATGCATAAATGCAAAGTGATACATAAATGTATGGGACCATAGAGAATTTCAAGCTCCATCAGAATATATAATCACTATGTTAAAAAGTTTATTTTACAGTGATAAACAATCTAAAAAACTATTGTCTATGTTAGTAACACAATTCAATCTTTAAGAATGTGGACATAGAGAAACCTTTATTATACTCAATTTATTTTCATATTATTCAACCATAAACTAAAATACAAATACAGAAGCTTGTATTGACTTTCATGTGCTATCAAATGATATAATTACTATTTTTGAAATGTTCTGTTAGAATGTTAAAGGAGGTTACATATAGTGACTAACTTTTGCTTTCCGGAGGTATAGATTGAAATATACTTGGACATTATTTCTTACTCTAGAGCATAGAACTCCAACAAGGATATACTCCGTAGATAGTTTAAGTAGAGTTGAGTTGTACATCATCTGTGATAGTAGCATAAAACTGTTTATCACCATATGTGCCCGTCTCTCGGACTCTGCATCTCATCCTCTATGATGTTTGTAAGAACTTTTCTATCAGGGTCTATGATAATCAATTAACTAATTAGAGACAAATTAATTAATTAAAATGTTGATCACGGTTTGTGGGTAGGAAATGGATTCAAATTTCTACCCGTAAACACTTTCACCCTCTCTTTTAAATCGTGTTTTACAAAAGA
>JAJEKB010009163.1:0-18404 GCA_022393335.1 Macrotrachela quadricornifera | reverse complement strand
CATTGAGTAGAGACGTAGCCCATTTGTTCTATACGATATTGATTTTTAATGGAAATATTTCAACTCTAAATTCTTCTGACAAATGCAGAAAACCTAGTTTTAGTGTCCTAAGGCACTATGCTTATTGAATTATGTTCCAAATCCAAGTGTATGTATGTGAAATACAACGCATGCTTATATACTAGAGACAGAACGAGGAAGAGGAAATAGCACAGTTTGTTGGAAGAGACCAGGAAGGAGAGAAAACGGTACAGCAAAATATGAGGCATAACTTAAATAGCAATCAGGAGTGTTGTACAAAAGGACATCCGTTGTTTTATGCAATATCGTTTAGCCCTGTCATATAATGGTAACGTGTGCTCCTTGACACACTAAAGATATGTTCATATTGTCACATGTTAGGATCGTGAGATACCCCTATAATATAGCACTTTAGAGCCTATGGATACCTTGATGATATAGCACTTGAGGACATAAGACTACCCTTTTACTACAGACTTTGACCACACGCACGTAGTTTTATAGTATAGCATTTAAGGTCTTAAGGACGCGACTACAGCATAGCACTGGAGCACCTAAGGATAGCTTGATAGTATAATACTTGTGGATTCAAGGATACCTCTATAATACAGTAGTTGAAAATCTAAGGATACCCCTGTAGTATTGTACTTGCGAATCCAAGGATACCGCTACAGTATAACAGTTGTAGGCACAAGAGCATCCCTATAGTATACGTTAATGAGTAAATTTACAATAAATTAACGGTTTTAGTTAATGTTAATTTTAAATTAACGTAAACGTACCATCCCTACCTATTGGTACCCGCATAGGACAGTAGTTGAGGACGTATTAGTGGCTTCGTTGGGTAATATGTACTCTAACTTTAATTAGTTAAGTTAAAGTTAAAGTTCACTTTAACTTTAACGTTTAAAGTTAAGTTAAAGCTACATTCTTAGTGATGTCCAGGTCCATTTTCCATTTGATTTCTGTTGAAATCTTGTATTAAATATGAAAAAGTTGTGTTTTGTTGTAAATTTCAGAAGGCGTTCTCCGCGTTCGTTTCTATTCCCATAACTGCATTTTCCGATAGAGGACTTCCAGTTCATGTTATCATTCCAAATTTTTGCATTCCAATCTCCTGTTAGGATGATTATGTCTTTTTTATCAATCTTTGATAATACATCCTCAATGTGATTGTAGAATGTTTCAATATCTTGTTCTGAAGATGACTAGGTTGGCGCGTATACGTGTATTACTGAAATTTTAAATAGTGCTGCATCGAATCCTGCCGAAACTATTCGTAAGCTAATTGTATTGTATCCTATTAATACCTTTTGTGGTTGTTTACTCAGTAATAAGCCTACACTTTTCACACGTAAGGTTTCTTCTCCAGACCAGATGAAGTCCCCATTGAGTGTTTGACCTTTTCCTGTCCATTGTACTTCAGAGATGCCAATTATGTTGTATCTGAAACGCTTCATCTCGTTTCTAAGTAGTTCTATTTTTCCTGCAGCCCATAAGGTCTTCACATTCCATGTTCTTACTGTCAGAGTGCTTTTAGCGAGTTTTAGTTTCTGTGTGGATGTACTCATAAGGATATATACATATATATAATCATATTGGTATAAATAGTATACGGTGTACAATGGTTTTGCTTCATTTATTGATGAGATTTTGGTTTCCCAAGGATTTTCACAGTAAAACAGGTCGCGATGCAGTCATACACATAAGATATATGGTCATATTTGTTGGATGTATGACCGTTTTACTGCACATTTTTCACTGTAAACAATATCCATACGTCGTCGTATACGACACGGTAACATACGATCGTAATATTCCGGAGGCCAAACGAGTCATTTACGTCCCCTTTATGATCGTAATTGTATTATTTACGGCGTTAAATTGCTTGTATACAGTTTTTTAAGATCCTCTTAGCGATGAACATGAATTGTGGAAGTCTCTGAGTTTCGATTTGATGTCCATTCTTGGATACTACTTTATTTTAAATAACGATTTTAGTAATTAATCTGATTATTCGATTGTCTTATGTTCGAGAAGAACCAAGGAATCACTTCTCCTTACACATACTATAATCATGTTGAAATGCTTCAGAAAGAGAAAAAGGATAGGAATGTGAAACAATTAGTAGAATATGGTTCCATACACTGAAAACAAAAAAGTCTTATGCGAAACTAAAAAAGAGTTTCGTGCATATCACAAAACTCTTTTTAGATTTTGCAGTTTGCAACGAATTCCAAACCTTTTTTCAGTTTTGTATGGTACTACGAAATCCCCAAAATAGTTCCCAGAATGCTTTATAAGTGTTTATATGGGTTTCGTATAGCACTACGAAATCTTCGTTGTTTTCAGTGTATTGTAGTAAAAAAATCATGTTTTCTCATTTTGATCTCGTCATCAAAGAAAGAAAAACCTAATAGAGGCAAATGCATTTTTATTCACTAAAAGCATTCTGTTTCGATGAATGTTCCTTCGTTCTTTTAGATCAGGCGATTGTGTTTTAATCTGAGTAGAACACTCTTGTAAGTATATAACATCTTATAAGAATAAATCTTATGTCTATCATCGACTTGACTTTATCTTTTGTATTATGAAGTTGTTGTTGTGTCTATTTGAGATGGTCTATATTTATCTAAATTAATATTTGTTAGAATATTTTGTATCACTGTCTATGATTGTGGCGACAAATTACTTTGAATTGTCACTTCGATTTTGTTTTCTTTGTTCTAGAAATATTTCATTCTGCAAATTACTTAACATTACTACAAGATCAAAAAATTGGATTGGAATTTATCAAAGCTTTGAGGTTAGTATATTTACCTATGACTTATTACAAGAGTGTGTAGGATGTCTGAAACGACCATTTGAGGAGCGTGTTAATTATGATAGAATTTGTATCCATATATCCTGGTACTATATGTCATGTTGTATTGGTGTACGCTAGATTACACGTTGTATGAGAGTCATGTATATAACGGATGGGTCGAAAGTTTCCGGACAAAATATTTCTTCATTTTTCGACCAATTAAATATGTCAGCAGAAACTTTAGAACAATCAGTTAGAATTAGAATTTTGTACTCTTTTAAAATCTATACTCAGATTTTTTGTAGGCCTCATAGTTTAGGAGTTATGAGCGAATATTTAGAAGGCCTAAAAAGAAAGTTTGTACGGGTTTCAATGCACATAAAAAGCATTCAAATTAGGTATAAAATTTATTTCAAACGCATCGAACGAAAAAGAGACACAGACGTTTTTGAGACTCCTTGGTTTCCAGACTGTCAAAAAGTGCATGATCTTTTCTGAAGGAATACTGTGAGGTTGTCATTTCTTCGCTAACTTTGTAGAGAACCTACTCGCCCTTGCCACTGTGCAGAAAATCGGTAATAGAAGGTATTCATTATGGGTATTATCGTTGAGAAGGTCGCATATTGTCAAGGTGCTGATCCAAAAAATTTTAAAAAGCGATACAATCAACCAAAAGGAACTTCAGCTAACGAGGAAACCGCCCAAGATGTAACCTTCCGTTTTGATTCAGTTATATCTCATTTAAGTGAGCATATTGAGATAGTAAAAATCCTAAAAGAATTTGGGTTCCTGGTGCTTCTATCAAGAGTTATGACCGTTGTACTGAATTTCGTATCCATTTCTAAATACTTGCTGTAAAAATAAAATTACGGAGTTTCGACCAAAAACTTTGCCTACAGATAGGCTCAATGGTCCTTAAAATATCCTTAAAGTTTCAGCCATACAGAGTATTCCTTTCTTGAGATATTGATTTTTGAAAAAATAGTTACTTGCCATAAATACTCTACAAAAACTGATCCTACTCGAAAAATTAATAATTCGAGAAAGGAACACTCTTTTTGGCTGAAACTTTAAGGATATTTTAAGGACCATTGAGCCTATTTGTAGGCAAAATTTTAGGTCGAAATCCCGTAATTTTATTTTTACAGCAAGTATTTAGAAATGAACACAAAATTCAGCAAAACGGTCATAACTCTTGATAGAAGCAGCAAGAACCCAAATTCTGTTAGGATTTTTACTATCTCAATATGCTCACTTAAATTAGATATAACTGAATCAAAACGGGCAGTTGCACCTTGAGAGAGTCCCTCGTAAGCTAAATTGGACATCTTTGCGACGCAAACAATGAAGTGCCGAAAAAGGTTGATGAAAAATAGGAGGAAATCAATTCTAAAAGCCATACGATCACATTTTTCTTCTTTAGATCTGTTAGTCTAACTGCTTTCATCCAAACTTTATTCTTATGCCTTCCGAAGATTCTCTCATAACTTCTAAACTATAAGTCTAACAAAAATTTTGAGTATAGATTTTGAAAGAGCACAAAATTCTAATTCTACCCCATTATTCTAAAGTTTCTGTAGACATACGTAATCGCTCAAAACTTGAAGAAACATTTTGTCTAGAAACTTTCGACTCACCTGTTATCTATTATAGTCTTAGGTTCGTAGAATTGATGTTTTACTAAGTACTGCTGTGACTCCTTCGTGCATCTACTTGAGTACATGTGCTTCTATTACTGAATATATATTGCTGTAAAAGCTGGAAAT
Source organism: Macrotrachela quadricornifera (assembly GCA_022393335.1). Classification (NCBI taxonomy): domain Eukaryota; kingdom Metazoa; phylum Rotifera; class Eurotatoria; order Philodinida; family Philodinidae; genus Macrotrachela; species Macrotrachela quadricornifera. The sequence goes on along the minus strand of JAJEKB010009163.1, from coordinate 13,811 downwards.
CATACACTGGCATGTATTCTTATATACTCAACTATAAATCAATATATTTTAGTCTATGTTACTATATATTGATACTTGGTAGGACATATCGGTATTTGAGTTCGAGAATTCCAGATTTTTGAGGGATATGTATACTGCCATGCTAGTATCTTAGTAGGTGAATCGTAATACATGAGTTCCATACTAACTGTGTGACTGCTTTTTTCTGTTGTATAGTTTCACAATTGATAAAGTACATTTTGTGCTATATTTGTGCAATTCTGTCTCATATTTTCTCTACGTAAGAATTTATTGAGTTTCGGTGTAATTTAAAAGAGAAGATAGACACCTGATTTTCAACTACTTAGGGCATACCAAAAGTACCAATATTTGCTGATAAAACTTTACAGATGAGAGATAATCAAGTTTTTCTGTCAGTGGTTATTGAGGCTCGTAATCATGCTTACCCATGTACAATCAATTTGTATCAAGATATTTGTTGAAAGTTTTTTCGAATAATCTTTGTTGAAAAAAGTCATCATCTTGGTTACGGCACACAGTGCAATAATTAAAGACCATTTGATTGATTAAGTTTATCAATCAGGCGGAGTTCCTGAAAATTACGTAGTACTGATTCCGTATAGTGAGGTGGGTATAAAATAATTATGATATATTCTTATGCGAGATAGTAAAAACCACCTGTATAGATATATGGTTGGACGTTGTCATAATGGCTTTTAATATCCTGAGCACCAGCAAATGATCTTTGCCTTCCCATTCAGTTGATAAGTAGTTTTAAGGTATTATTGATATAGTATCGGTGGTTAGAAGTCTATCTCTGTCCATATCTGTCTCTTTTTAAGAGCCTTTGACTAGCTATGTTAGAAATACATAGGAAGAACCGTTTTGAGGTTTACCTTATTGGGCAAACTGAATCTAGTGGAGTTTCTTCGCTTGCAATTCTTCTAGCTCAAAGAGTTTAAGTCTATTTATGTGTGGCAAATCCGGAACTTGTCACTTACTACTACTTCATATTTTGATCGATCAAAATAATTTGTAGTCGTTGTATTATGTGGTGTACCTAAGATGACCAATTTTTTGAATCAAATATTATTCTAAAAAACTTTCAACGAATGCCTTGAAACAAATTGATTGTGCATAGATATGCATAGCTACAAGCCTCAATAATTATTCACATAAAAACTTGATTATCTCTCCTGTGCAAAGTTTTATCAGCAAATGTCGATACTTTTAGTATGATCTGAGTACAACGAGGACTCGGATATCTATCAAATTTCATTATTTTCTAAGCAATGAAGAAAGTACGTCAATTATATAAGATAATGCTATTCTACAATTCTCAGATTCTCATTCAATAAAAAAGATAAGACAACAAATTATAGAAGATAATGCAATTTCAAAGTTCTTCAAGATTCACTTTGCATCCAAACAATATGCAGAGAGATCCTAGAAGTATTGGATTTATTCATATACGAAATTCTAATTTTATTTAAAGTAAAGCACATTTTTCGATGATGTGTTTAGAAATATGTTACCATTTTTGGATGCTTTAAACCATCCACGTTTAGAACAAGAAGACATGACTTGTTTTTCAAAACTCAATCTAAAATGAAAAAGACCATCGATACCTTTCCTTGCGCTTCTCACCTGATTTTTCTTCGAAATTAGCTATTTGAAGTAGTATTTGATTAGTACTATGGTTCGTTTCTTGTGTGTTTATTAGTCTCTAATCTATATAAGTTTTGTTCTGTGCAGATCTTGATTCTACGACACTTTCTCTCAAACTCAGATCAAGAAATCAGATAGTAAGATGAATCACGGAGTTTTACATGATGGTATCAGATCTTACTCTGATACCGTTCATGACCGTATAAGATGAAACAACAAACCCCACGGAAAATCGTAGTCTTCAAAATCTTTCATCAATACTGGCCTTAAGCTGTACATAAAATCAGGTAAAATGATCATGTAAAGCTATCGACACATTAGAAGAGTCGAAGTCTTCTATTCTGTCTTATCGTTCACAAGGCACAAGAGAGTCTTCTAGTCCCTAGTCTCAATCCTGCTTATTCCTTGCGAAACCCTGGAAGGATCTTTCAGGATCCTGAATCTCAAAAATCCTTTCAAGTTTTATTCAAGATTCTGCTTCCAATCCTGATGAATTCTGCTTCTAGGATTTTCCCAGTTTCAGCAGGATCCTGTGCAGGATTTTTTCAAATTCTTGCTCAGATATCTTCCTGAATTGTCGATGAAGAATCCTGCCAGGATTTCGTCTAATTACTTGAAAAGATCTTCAAAAGATTATGAAGAAGTATTTTTTTGACAAGATTCGTTTAAGCTTACACATAGGTCTCAACTAAATCCTCGCCAATAAATCTTATCAGGATCTTTAACATCTCAAACTAGGATCTTAGCAAGAAAATGAAAGAATCCTTATAAAGGGAGACTTAGTAATCCGTAAAGGTTCCTGTTACGGATATCTTCAGAACCATTTAAGAATAGATGCTTTCAGACTTGCACCAGTTCTAGTCAGAATGAAAATTAAAGGATCTGACTAAGATCTTTGATGGATAATAAATGCTGTATTCATTCGTCTTCACTTGAAAAAGTATAAAAGACCCTTCAGGAATGTATATTGTCAGGATCCTGCCAAGAATGAAAGATGGTTGCTTTCAAAATTGTCTGTAGTTCGTGTTCAAGTTATCTGATAAACCAAAATTTCAGGATCTTTATAGGATCCTAACACGAATTATAGATACGATCTAGTTAACTGTGCGTGAGTTTCAGTTATGTCTTAAAACCTTCTATGAGAGCTTTAGCAAGAATTATACGTGTATTAGTTGAAGATATTCTCAAAGGTGATGGAAGACGGTTCTTGTCAGTATCTTGCCGAGATTTGATCAATATCTTTCTTAGAACTCTTTAAGAATAAGCATTACGACTTTTCAGAATGTAATACAAATATGATCGAGATCTTGATGAGAAATTACAAGGATCTATTTAGAATCATTTTAGGCTCGACTATACAATGTATAAGTAGCGTAGTATTGAAGATCCTATCAACATTTGCGACTCGTTACGTTAAGGATCCTATCAAGAATGTATGAAATAACTTCCTCAAATTTTTTTATTTAGTTTCTTGTGAAATTTAATTCGTTTTCTAAACATATATATCATAATAAAATCTCAATATCTATTTTGAGAAAACTTGGATCAAAATCAAAAAAAAAAAATTTGTATTTCATCTTGCGAAACCTTCATTGTTAATCGAACGTGATAATGCCGATGTTTATCCTATAGCTTCTTTACGTTCTCGTTGTTTTTCTGTACCTTTCCAAGATGACTTAATGGTTCTCACTAGCTATTCATGTGCATATGAACATAGTTAAATAAAAAATAAAAATACATTTATATATATATTTTGAACTGACTACTCATGAGCAAATAAAAAATTTTAATTTATTTTCTTCTGAATTGAACAAGTAATTAAAAAAATTAATTTAGGAAGAATAGAATTATATCAATGATAAGAATAATTAATAACATATAAATAAATAATATTTTGATACCATTAAATTATTTGAGAAAAAATAATTATTAAATTTTGAATGGAAAAAAATATATAAAAATAAGAATTAAAAAATAATTTAACATATAGAATTGACTCAATGACGAAAAAATATGAATAGATTTATCAAATTTAGGATCGAAAAATAGCTAAGCAATAAAAAAGAAAAAAGAAAAAGAAATCTAAAAACAATTTCTTACATAATTTCTAAATGAGAACACAGTCCAGCTGGGTTAGCTGTTCAGTTCGTGAACTGGAGATCTAGAGATCAATACTCTATGTGTTCACATTTTATCTGTTCTCTTGAGAAAACCTGCTACAATCGTACCATGATACCGGTAAGTTTAACTCTTGTAAATATACATTAAAAAGCCTCAAACCTTATCTCATAGCAGATTCCTGGCAAGATCCTTCGTCATAATCAGGCAGAAATATAGTGGTGTAAGATACAAATTCTGAATGGATATTGAAAAATTTTTGATACGAAGTATCAAAATCCTGACAGGATCTGACGAAAATCCTAATATTATCCTGCGAATATACTTGAAAAATCTTGTTTTAAATCCTGATAGGATTCTGAAAATTTCCTGGCTACACGCTTCTTTTAGGGTTTATTGATTTTTGGGCTAACCCTGATCTCAAAACACTGATAAATCTATCACAATCCTTGAAAAATTTTGTCTTCAATCCCGATAGGATCCTGAAAATTCCCTGGCTACACACTTCTTTCAGGATTTTCCGTTTCCTCAGGAAAAAACTTTGAATCCTTGCAGGATCCTGGTCATATCTGCAAAGGATCAGGCTCTGAAATATCAAAGATTTTCCCTAGGATGTGTATACCGAAAATGAACAGATATTTCTAACATTGAGTGAATACGTAGTATATCGAAGGAAAATCGTAGGGTTTGTACAGTCTCGTTGTTGTCTACGTAGTCATAGAGCGACGTTTAATGCTAAAAGTTTTTAAAGAGTAAGAATATTTCACCTTAACAGCCTAATGGCAATCTGTCTCATAGGCAAACATGAGCTAAATTTCCAGATCCGATGCAATATCTGCTTTTAATTGGTTAGAGGTGTTGATTGAGAGATTTTGGAGAATGATAGCCAAACAGAAGAGAATTATTTCGTATACATGTTACTTCATAATTTATTCTAATACAAGTATCATGTTAGTTGCAATAGGTGGTGCCCGCGATAGTTCCAAGACTTCTCGACTTGTTTTTCATCATTTGGAATCATGCTATGCCACCTTTAACGTCAATTCCTTAATATAAATTCTACAATTGAATTTTTATTTTTAGAAGAGAATACTCCACTCAGTTCTCAATTTAGGAATTAGGAGCGATCGAATTTTGATCAGCGCAACCAAGAATAATAGTTAACTGAAAATTACAAATGAACATGTCGTAAGAATCTACTTTTGGATGTAGCAGACCTACTTATTGGTTCGTCCATATTTTCCCAGCTCATCGCAATGAATCTCAAGTTAATAATTCAAAAGCTTTTCGAGCGAATACGTAATTACAATATTTATATACATGAAGAAGTTGGAAACTATGATGAGCGAAGAGATCCAGCAACAGTTGTCAAACATCAAAAATATGCCACTCGATTGTATCTTATACTTTTCATCGGTAAGAAAAGTAAATTTTTTTGTTTAAAGGGCATCCTCTCCTTTTCCTGACTCAAATATTTTCGTTTTTTCAAAAGTGGCTTTTCCTTTCCTATCAAGTGATCGAAGTGTTTTCCACTGGTCGACAATGATTTCTTAACTGTTTGTCGAAATCTCTAGTTTGTATAAGTTTATTCGTGAGCGAACTTATGTAGACCAGCTCAGTATCTGCTTGATAGTACCTCTAATTAGTATACACGAATGAAAAACAAGACAAATCTACTTATTAGCGACCATTTCTCATCGATCAGCTGTATTGAAAAAAATTTTCGACATATGTTCGAGTTGTGTTTGTGTTCGATCGAGGTAGCAAAAGTCGAACAAAAAGTGCGTCAAACATTATCCTCCTGATCCAACTAAACCAAATATGGAAAAAGTCAACCGTGGTAGTCTATCAACACCACAAAAAACGCATAAAACAAACTTTGTAACTCATACGATCTCGATTTATCTCGAGAATGAAGTCGAAAAAAATCTCACATTGTTTTTGAGATCGACGTTGGATTTACCATTGTCAATAACATCTTCCAAGTGTGTAAGACAGACTGCGAGGTGCTCAATGATTGTAGAAGCATTCTTTCAAATTTGTTTTGGGAATATCTCTAAACAAGTTTTCTCGCAAAATGTTTGACTTGTGTCCCCCACTTCTACCAGAAAGTGTTGACCGATCGAGCTAAAACTTTTTTCTTAAGTATTTCGGACAATTTTAGGGTCGCTATTTTTCTTCGGTTTTTCAAAATGTTGTTTCAGTGAGTTTTGTCAGATTTTACAAAATTAGAACGAATCAAAGAGCAAGCGTTCCTAAAGTGCACTTCGTAAATAATTTTTTTCTTATCAACGATCGAACCAAAGCAGAGACAAAAAGAATAGCGATCACCAATTGTCTCAAATACTCAAGCAAAAAGTTTCAGCTCGATCGATCAATGCCTTCTGGTAGAAACGAAGGACAAAAGTTAAGTCATTTCTACTACTTGCGCCACCGATATCTTTACGAAAGAAGCATCCGATCTTTTTGAGTCTACGATAACTTTTCTCTACTAGTCAAGATGTATCTTGATTGAAAGCTTCAGAATTTTTTGTTTGACCATATTCGAGAGATTCGAGAAAGGGGAAGGGAGCCGTGTTGCTAAGAGTCAAAAACATGCATTTGTGAATGAGTTGAGAATAAACTTTCAGAAAGCCAATATTATCGTCGCGGACTGTTATCAGAATGATAGTTCCCGAAGAACTTCAATCCTAGTCGGAAGCAATATACATCGTAACAAGAGATACAGAGAATATAAAAGGTTACATTTAGCTATTTTCTTAACTTCGGTCTGACCTACAACAGTCACGACATTTTCTTTCGCTTTCCATTAAACTTGAATAAAACGCATTTTCATGAAACCTTTAAAATAAAAAACCTAAATATTAAAAGTAGTCGTACGAAAGCTAACGGCAGCATTCGAAGAATATCAATGATCTCCTACAAAGGAAGTATTTCTTGTGAACTTGACTCAAATTTTGCTGAAATCGTTCATCAAGACCTCAAACATAAGAGAAACAGCTATGAGATATTTGATTAAAAGAAAAAACGGGACTCTGATTGTTCCCAGCGATTAAACTGTATAAATCACCAGAAGCTGTTATGATTCATTAGGAACTACCGGGAGTCTGTGGTATCTATCACCATGTACTATAATCCATAAAAATTCAATAATATATGAGATCTGGGACCTACTTTTTCCCTCTTGCATTTTGTAGTAATCTTGTTTGAATATTTACAAAATGAAATAAATTGTAAGAAGTTCGATGTCACTCGATGTTATAGAACGGAATGGCTTTAACAATTATCAGATGTTATTTGAGTACCAAAATACGGATAAACCTATAGATCAGGTTTGAAAATCTGAAGATCATGAATTCAAGTACGATAACAAACAGATACTTCGTTTACAAATGCTTAAAAAATTTCCCTTAAATGAATATTTGACTCCCAACAGTGTTGTGTTCAACGTGAAAGCTGGCAAGGTCATATCTTTTTGGAGATCGTGAGGATGAGGGTGAGTATTCATCCTCACACCTCTTCACATTCTATCATCTGCAATACTTCCTTTAACTGGAATATACATAAATTCGAATTTTTGAAAAGGAACCTCACATAACAGCTATCAGTACATAATAGAGAAAGAACAGTAACTCTTAAAATATAAAGGGTTTTACTACTTATTCTTTTTTGTTATTAGTGTCCTTTTATTTTCTTGGTCTCACCGTCCTGGCAAACCCGGTAACTCGAATAGTCACCGTCTCAAATATCACTCCATCACTTTTTAATCATCTTCGTCTTAATCATGGTGCAACCTTGTCTTGTCCATGTTCAAAAAGCACTATTCCTTACAATGCCTTTGTGTTCAACACCATCTCATTTGATCCTGTTTGTTCCAGCGTTTTCATTAGTAAACAATGCATAGAAGCTTTCCACATGGCAAATCCACTGAAACATAGTAGAACGTTCTATTCATGTGACTTCTGGAGATATTTTCTCAATGGCAATAGAATGGACTTTCGCATGATAGCTGGTTACCATGTAAGTGACAATATGTTTGAAGGAATCTCTGTCATCCCTGGTAGAGAAGAAGGTTGGGCAAGAGCAAGAACTTTGAATCACAAAAAGAGTTATTTCATGTTCATATCTATTTTATTTGAGCGCAATAGAAACTACTCAATATTGAGATTCGAAGATTGGAGCATACGAGACGGAAATTGCCGAAGCCTGAGTTGTGACTGGTAACGGCAAACGGACGATTCTATCCGATAGAAACGACTGTTTCTCTGCTGATTGATAAGAGTTTTTTAAAGTTTTTTGCATATTTTTTTCAGAAATCAAAGACTTTTTGCTAATCTCGAACATTATTTCTATTAGGAAAACTGCGTCAGGTTATTCTATTTGCTGAAAATACATCATAATATACTTATCATATTTTATCGACTAACTTTCATATTGAATTATATTATCACAACAAAATTGAATAATTGATTAGCAGTAGAATTTATCACAAATTTACTTAAATTTCTTCTACTATTTCAGAGTTTACAATTGTTTTTAAAAGTGTGACGGGCTAAAAAATTGTCAAAAACTCTGGAAATGTCACCAAAAAGTGTTTTCATATGGTTTTCTGCGACATACCAAACGGAAAATACTAAAGTTATAAACTTTCCACGAAAGAACACCTGCCGATAAGGTCACTTTTCTCCCCACAATATTTGCAAGAAATAATTATATGGGAGTAATAAGATTGATATGGACTACAAATCTAGCATAGTCATTTTCCTTAAAGTCACCTTCGGGCTTTTTGACCCCTGTACCTTCTACAGAGTTTCTAAAAAATTTTGTTCAAAATTTATTTGTTAAAAGTAACTAGTACTATCAAGTCGAACATGCTGATTATGTATATCGCTACCTTAGAATTCAAAAACGTAGGTCTGAAAAATTCAACCATTTTTTTCTATATCTAGATTTCGGTGTCTTAACTAGATTTTTGACCCCCCCCCCCCCCCTCCCCCTCATATAGATTGATCGGTAGAAGATCTAATAAAGCGACTTTCAGATATAATTTCTCAGGCTCTATCCGAATCTGAGTAGATGAAAATCATCTGAAATGTTCAGCTGCTTAAGACAACAAAATAGAACCATAATCCTAATAGCATAACCATCGGCGCCTCATTTTCGAATGCTCTTAGTATACTGAAAAGTTTTGAACTTAAGTGATACTATATCATTTCGATGCAGGTTTTCATGCTCTATCCAAATATGGAATCCAAAAGACTAAAAAAGATCACCATCAAGTCAAAAACCGTGATATGCCAACAAAATTCCTTATTTTCACTCGTATGTCGAGATTTCAACTACTAAAACTTAATGTTCATGCAAAATAAACATAATATTCGGAATCAGCATCAAAATTTGCATCAGATAACATATATTTTGTCCAAAAATATTTTTCATCAACAATTCGTCCTGAGGAGACCTCATGGGAAAATTGAGTAAACAAAGCTAAGGGGGAAGTACGATCGAATTTTTGATGAAAAATGTTTTTGGACAAAATATATGTTATCTGATGCAGATTTTGATGCTGATTCCGAATATTATGTTTATTTTGCATGAACGTCAATAGAGTGTTCGTGACACGAGACCTCTACACCGTCGGAAAAAAATTTTTTTTTTTATTGTATTGTTTAAAACGAAAGAGCTAGTTAAACCATAATCAAATCTAAAATATGAAGTCATTTGGTTTTGTCTGCGAAAAACGCGACCAAAAAAATTTGAGAGTCTATTTTGGTCCCTAAAAATGGCCATTTTGAGGGTGTGGTCAGTGTTTTGATATCATGTCAGGAATAACTTGATCGTTTGAGCTCGGCGACGTCTCATTTTATAGAGAATAGTTTAGGCTACAAACTGAATAGATTCAAGTCAATGACATATAGGATAATAAAAACACTATAGGTCACAAACCGCCAAAATCTAGAGAACCATATTTGGCCATCCAGTCGATATTTTGGACTTTTCTCTCGTGCTGCAACAGATGCTAGAGTTTTTTTTGTAGTAGACATAGATCTCAGCAAGACACATCTTATGACATTAAATTTTAAAGACGAAAATACTGTGGAGTGGGGAGGAGGCAAAATAGCATGGACCACAGTAGGAGCACCCTCTCTAATGATCATTGACTTAATCTCTAGAATCATACAATTTCTTCAGAAATCACGAAAATGGAATTCAGATTCGTGTTCACCATGAAAAATTAGATAGAATAAGTCATTTTGAGATAGTTTTCCATTTTGTGTCTAGCAGAATAATGAATATACAGGTTGTCCCAAAAGTCACTTACCAAAAAAAATTTGAATATCTCCCTCACGGTTCGAGCAAACAAGCTGATTTTTTTATCAATGATAGAGGCATGTTCAAAGTTTATATCCATAAAGACATGCCTAGAGAGACTCTTTGCTAAGTATCATTATAGGTTTGAACAAAAAAAATTTACTTTTTCACAGGTAGGAACAGGGTGAGCAAAAAGTCACCTTACCAAGAAAAAAATAAGCATTTCTGCTACAGCTCAACTAAAAAAACTGATTTTTTACCCATAATACCGACTTGTTCATACTTTAAATCCATACGAACAAGGTTCGAGAAAACCTTTGTTACGTACCATGAATGACTTCAACAAAAAAATGTTTGCTTTATTACAGATGAGAGAAGAACCCAATATATTTAACAAAGAATTTCTCTAGGCATGTGTTTATGAATCTGTTACTTGAACATACCTCTATTATTGATAAAAAAATCAGCTCGTTCGCTTGAGCTGAAATGGAGATTATCAGTTTTTTCTCCGTTGCGTAATTTTTGGGCAACCTTGGAAAGTCATTTTATCGAAAAAAAAATTGAATATCTCCTTTACGGTTCAAGCAAACGAGCTGATCTTTTTACCAATGATAGAGGCATGTTTAAGTTTCATATTCATAAAGACAAGCCTATAGAGATCTTTTGTTAAGTATATTGTTTTTTCTTTCTATCTGTGAAAAAGTAAAAATTTTTTGTTCAAACCTATAATGATACTTAACAAAGAGTCTCTCTAGGCATGTCTTTATGGATATAAACTTTGAACATGCCTCTATCATTAATAAAAAAATCAGCTCGTTTGTTCGAGCCGTAAGGGAGATATTCAAATTTTTTTTGGTAAGTGACTTTTGGGACAACCTGTATATTCATTATTCTGCTAGACACAAATGGAAAACTATCTCAAAATGACTTATTCTATCTAATTTTTCATGGTGAACACGAATCTGAATTCCGTTTTCGTGATTTCTGAAGAAATTGCATGATTCTAGAGAGTAGAGTCAATGATCATTAGACAGAATGCTCCTAGCGCCATCCGTGCTATCTTGCCCCCTCCTTCCCCAGTGTTTTCGTCTTTAAAATTTAATGTCAAACGTTGCGTCTTGCCGAGATTTATGTCTAGTACAAAAAACACTCTAGCATCTGTTCCAGCACGAGAGAAAAGTCCAAAATACTGGCTGGACGGCCAAATATAGTTCTCTAGATTTTGATGGTTTCTGACCTATAGTGTTTTTATTACCCTATATGTGATTGACTTGAATCTATTGAATTTGTAGCCTAAACTGTTCTCTATAAAACGAGACGTCCCCGAGCTCAAACGATCAAGTTATTTCTGACATGATGTCAAAAGACTGACTACGCCCTCAAAATGGCCATTTTTAGGGATCAAATAGACTCTCGAAATTATTTTTGGTCGCGTTTTTCGCAGACAAAACCAAATGACTTCATATTTTAGATTTGATTATGGTTTAACTAGCTCTTTCATTTGAAACAATAAAATCAAAAAAAAAATTCTTTTCCGACGGCGTAGAGGTCTCGTGTCACGAACACTCTCTTAACGTTCATGCAAAATAAACATAATATTCGGAATCAGCATCAAAATCTGCATCAGATAACATATATTTTGTCCAATAATATTTTTTATCAAAAATTCGACCGTACTTCCCCCTCAGCTTTGTTTACTCAATTTTCCCATGAAATCTCCTCAGGACGAATTGTTGATGAAAAATATTTTTGAACAAAATATATGTTATCTAATGCAGATGTTGACGCTGAATCCGAATATTTTGTTTATTTTGCATGAACATTAAGTTTTGATAGTCGAAAGCTCGACATACAAGTGAAAATAAGGAATTTTGATAGTATATCACGGTTTTGGACTTGATGCTGACCTTTCTTAATCTTTTCGATTCGATATTTGGATAGAGCATGAAAAAATGCATCGAATTAATATAGTATCACTTAAGTTCAAAACTGTTCAGTGTACTAGGAGCACTCGAAAATGAAGCGCCGATGAATATCGTATTATGATTATGGTCCTATTTCGCTATCTTGAGCAGCTGAACATTTCAGATAATTTTTATCTACTCAGATTCGGATAGAACCTGAGAAGTTGTTTCTAAAAGTCGCTTTATTAGACGTTCTACCGATCAATCTATATGAGGGGAGGGTCAAAAATCTAGTTAAGACACCAAAATCCAGATATAGAAAAAAATGGTCTCATTTTTCAGGCCTATGTTTTTGAATTCTAAGGTAGCGATATACGTAATCAGCATGTTCGATTTGATAGTACTAGTTACTTTTAACAAAAAAATTTTGAAAAAAATTTTTTAGAAACTCTGTAGAAGATACAGGGATCAAAAAGCCCGAAGGTGACTTTAAGGAAAATGACTATGGTAGATTTGTAGTTCATATCAATTTTATTACTCCCATATAATTATTTCTTGAAAATATATTGTGGAGAAAAGTGGCCTTATCGACAGGTGTCCTTTCGTGGAAAGTTTATAGTTTTAGTATTTTCTGTTTGGTATGTCTCAGAAAACCATATGGAGACGCTTTTTGGTGGCATTTCCAGAGATTTTGACAATTTTTTAGGCCGCCGTACTTTTATAAACAATTGGTAACTCTGAAATAGTAGGAGAAATTTAAGTAAATTTGTGATAAATTCTACTGCTAATCAATTATTCAGTTTTGTAGTGATAATATAATTCAATATGAAAGTTAATCAATAAAATATGATAAGTATATTATGATGTATTTTCAGCAAATAAAATAATCTAATGCATTTTTCCTAACAGAAATAGTGTTCGAGACCAGCGACAAGTCTTTGATTTATGAAAAAAATATGCAAAAAATTTTAAAAAACTCATATCAATTAGCAGAGAAACAGTCGTTTCTACCGGATAGAATCGTCCGTTTGCCGTTACCAGTCACAACTCAGGCTTCGGCAATTTCCATCTCGTATGCTTCGATCTTCGAATCTCAATACTGAGTAGTTTCTATTGCGCTCAAACAAAATAGATATGAACATGAAATAAGTCTTTTTGTGACTCAAAGCTCTTGCTCTTGCCCAACCTTCTTCTCTGCCAGGGATGACAGAGATTCCTTCAAACATATTTTTACTTACATGGTAACCAGCTGTCAGGCGAAAGTCTATTCTATCGCCATGGCGAAAAAAACTCCACCAGTCACTTCCAGAGGTCATTCTATAATATTTCATTGGATTTGCCATGTGGAAAGCTTCAATATATTGTTTACTAATGAAAACGCTTGAACAAACAGGATCAAATGAGATGGTGTTGAACACAAAAGCATTGTAAGGAATAGTGCTTTTTGAACATGGACAAGAAAGGGTTGCACCATGATTAAGACGAAGATGGTTAAAAAGTGTTGGAGTGATATTTGAGACGGTGACTATTCGAGTTACCGGGTTTGTCAGGACGGTGAGACCAAGAAAATAAAAGCACACTAATAACAAAAAAGAATAAGTAGTAAAACCCTTTATATTTTCAGAGTTACTGTTCTTTCTCTAGTATGTACTGATAGCTGTTATTTGAGGTTCCGTTTGAAAAATTCGAATTTATATATATTCCAGTTAAAGAAAGTATTGCAGATGATAGAATGTAAAGAGGTATGAGGATAAATATTCAACCTCATCCTCACGATCTTCAAAGAGATATCACCTTGCCAGCTTTCAC
>JAJEKB010009161.1:0-24957 GCA_022393335.1 Macrotrachela quadricornifera | reverse complement strand
CATTTGGATCATTTTGCGATTCACATTGTTGAGTAATGATTTTTTTTCGTGATTGATATGCATCTTCTATAATTTCATTTCTAAGTTGTTGTATCGTCACGATTTTAACACCTCTTATTACAGTCATTTCACGTTCTATATGTTTGTATAACTCTTTTTTCTTTAAAATTGGTATGTAAATACAGGAATCTGTCGAGGATGGAGTATAATTAAATCTTTTACCAGTATCTGTCCAACAACGATCCTTCATTTTCTCTATTCGTTTCTTAATTCGGTCGTCTTCAAGTTCAAACAATTGAAACTGTTTATTTCTAATGTCATTAATAATACTTTCTAAACTTATGGAATATTGTTTTCCAGTTAGATCAACACGCATACCTAATTCACGTGTATAATCTCTTTCTAAATACAAATTATTTACATCGAGATCAATACGATCTTTTGTCGATGAAATATGTGGCTCAATTAGGTCTATTGCAAACGGTCCAGTCTTAGTATTTTCATCACATATAATCATACATAACCAACTATCTGGATCTTTGTGTACCCTGGATTTTATGTTAAGTTCACGTAAATAATCCAAAAACGTATTTAAATCAAAATATGTATGTGTTGATAGATGACAGTCGAGATCGTTAGGTGTGACTGCTTTATGAATAATATAGCCATCTAGCAACCATTTGGATGGATCAGACATTTCTTCACCTTGTGGTCTACTAGTAGTACCACCAACCACCCAGTCACGAATGAAGCCACCTTCTAGAGTACAATTGAATTTACAAACGGCAATCCAAGCAACAACTTCCATACGTGAAACACGTGTTGCCTTTGGACTATGCAACCAGTACAACAGATCATCTTTTGAACGATTCACATCTGTTATACGCCCTATTCGTTTTTCAATTTCAACACGTAGGTCTCCATATTGAGGACCAAGACGCCGTGGTTGAATAGCTATAGAAAGAGTTTAAAAAATGGTACCTCTAATTCTAATAGATACGGAGTCTTTAGCTTACCTGAATCAAGTCGTCTAAAGACTGCACACTTTTTTACTGCATCCATAAACGATTTGAACTCTTTTTTTACCATTTGATTAAGAGTTGGTCGTCCAACAACTGTCACACGACATTTCTCTTCTGGAATCCCTATTGCATTTCCATTGACCGGATGAATCTCAACATTATCAATATCAATTTTTACTTGCTTCTGTACACTATAACGCCATTTTAATTGATTAAGAATCTGTGGTGTTCTCATAATATCTCGAAGATGACGTTTCACAGTTTCTTTCTCAACACCATTCAATTCACGCAAATCTTCTAAATAGAAGTGGTCCGTAACAACTAGACGTTGACGAATATCAAATTCAGCATTTAATACTGCACCACCTGGACTCTTTACGAAAAGTAGGTATTCCCTTCTCAATAAACTAACATCTATTGGTAAGTAGAGCTTCTTCACTTCACTTATTAATCGATTAATATCCATTTTCTTTCGATCATCGCGATGAATCGGTAGTTGACGGTCTAATAGGTGGTCTATCCATTCACATTTTAATTCACCAACAAAAGATAATATCGATGTATTGGACCACTTTGGTGGTAGCACGTTGTAAGCTAAGACTAAGGAAACAGGAGTTTCATTCACCGATCGATTTAAAGTTGAATGTGTATCTAATACTGCTGTTGAAGAAGCGGATAGATCGCAGTCTTCATCCTTCGGCGCTGGGTCAGTAGAACGTATAAATCGGTGTGTTGCATTTTGTAAGTCTTTCAATGATACAAAGATATTATTGGCATATCCTCGTAATAATGACTGTGCAATATTTTTCCATTGGCCACATTTTCTTTGTGAATCTTCTCGATATTTGTCTGATAAGCAAAATATTCTTTGTAAATGTAAATAACGATCCAAAGCTAGTTTCAATATCGGTTCAATATATGACAATCGTTTTTCTTGACAAGCTTCTTTCAAATTGAATGTTATCGATGAGACACTTTGTTTAATGAGCAATATCATATTCATAACATTTAGCAATGTCATAAAATCACCATCGGGAGATTTCATTTCAGTTGGAATATATTGAAATATTGAGGAAGAATCTAGTACTTCCAATATTGATGCCAATACAATTAAATCATGTCCACAGTTGAATTCAGTGAGAGCTGCTAATATAGATCTAGACATCTCCAATGAAGTAAAATCTGGAAAACTTTGAAGACAGATTCCAATTGATGTGAGCTGCAAATCATCTGTGAGGATACCTATAAGAAATGTCAAAATAAGGTTAAAACAGGTATTATTCGAATGTATTTTTCAGCATCTCAACCGATTAAGTCTGAAGCAGGAGATTGTACATTATACTAATTCATGAGCGGTCAATTAGAGTCATGTGGATCTTCTAAATAGGCATTGGGTTTTTTACGGGCTAGAACAGTTGTCATGTTTTCTTAATTTGATATTCAATAAGCTACAGCAATGAGATTAGCACTCTACTAGTTTTTAAGGTAAGATCCTTTGATCGTTAAAGTGGAATAAATAATCTTTGAATTTTATGTGTAATATTCTCCTAACAACTGCTCAAATATTTCACATGATTGAAAAAACCTTACCGAGACGTTTGGCTTGTTCTATACTTTTTGAGATTTGTGATTCATCAAAAAGATTTGGAAAATATTTCTTCATGTCAAGCAGTCTCTTTGCTGCTGTAGATTTTTGTAGTGATAACTCAAAATAGAACATATCTTGGAGAAGAATTGTGGGTTTGTAAGTTTGGTTGAAAGAACGTATTTGGTCATTGGTTCCATTCAGTTTTATTTCAGTTGAATCTGATGGGACTTGTAATTCTGTCCACATACGATTCAAAGATTCATCGGGTGTTCTCAACAAAATGATCAGTTTGATGTCCATTTGAAGTTTTGATCTCGATTGGAGTTCGGATGCAAACAGTGCTACACACAGGTCTGAATCAACTGTGCGACCATTCATGCAATCAATGATAAAGATTACTGGTTTTGCATCTTCTGTTTGATTAATGTTTAGAAAGTTTTCATCATAGAACAGGCGCTGTCTCAAAAGTCTTTCTGTCATAATTAGAACTGGAGCATAAGCATTCTCATGACAGCTAATATCTGCCCAACCAGCCAGTGGAACTACATCTTTCTTCGCTGTGAAAGTACTGTTGATGCTTCGACATGCCGATTGACACTGTGAACGTTGAGGTTGTGTTAGAATAACTTTATCATAACCTTGTCCAACGAGCAGAGTTGGTAATAGGATTGTTTCACCTAATAAGAGAAACAGAAATAGTATTTTTTTTTTTTATTTTGTAGAAGTAAACTTCATGAGTTACGGCAAGCTGATTATTATCCCCTTTGCTTACCTTCATAGGCTGAGACTGTTGTCATTACTGTGGTTTTTATTTCGACTTTGATTAAGAAATCGTCAGTTGCACTCTTAAGTGATTGTAGCAAATAACATCCATAGTAGAATTTATGATAACTGAACATTTCCTTGGTCACTGTCAATATCTTGTTTTCAACCAAACCTTCAGTTGCGACTTGCAATTGTTCATTTTGTCTACAACCAATATACCTGATCATGCGACGAACTGATATGATGGATGAGCTTCCTTTGTGTAAGTAACTATTTGTATCTGGAAGAACAGGAACTGTAGCTGTTGTATTAACAGAAAGAAACCTTCTGAAAAGGGTCGATGGTTGATTTGAACCACTTGCTGCATTAGCAAGAATTTCATCTGATGCAAACTAGTCAAGAGATCAAGCAAAGATACAAAATGCATGTAAATTAAGTTAAATTGTGGAAAATCAGCCCGGCACTTTTGATTCGACCTATTAATCGACATCTTCAGGTCATGGACACTTTATTTTATCATGCAAAAGCCAGCAAGGAAATTAACTAGGTCTTACCTGTCGATTGTAGTCATCACTGTTTGTATCATCTTGATGTACACTCTCAGCATCATCTGGTATCTGATCATCACTGATATTGGTGCCTTTTATTCCGTCTTCTAAGATATATTTCAGATGTTTTGTTGTAAGGGGCACAATTGGTTGTAAATGAGACAACGTTTCATACTCTGTAATATGAACAATTTTATTTTTATTCTGTTCATTATTTGAAATGAACTTTGGTACCCATCTTAAGTAGCCAGTAATCGTACCATGGTCATTTGAAAATTCAAATGTTTGCAAATTCACTGTTAATGTATGATTAAGAATGCATGGTCCAAAATTAATCGAGAATATTTTACGTCGATAATTCATAGATTCATCTAACTGTGTGTTCGATTGAGCATCACAATAATACCATTTATTTAAGTATAGATAAAAACTGGTACTTTTTCTTGTTGGTAGCTGCTCTATGTCTAACGTTACTGCTTCTGATCTAGTACTTGAAGGATGTGTAGTGAACATAATTTGCCACAATGAATAACAATCGAAGTTAGCTATAGATGAACCCCGACAACGTATCCATGATATATTACTTTTGTCATTTATTGTGATATTATTTGCTGTTCTTGTAAATTTAATAAATGATATCGTATCAAGTCTACCTTCATCTGTTTTTATATGCCAATCGTCAAGTTGTTGATTGTTATTCGCTGACAAGTTTTCTGCGATACCGTCCGTCTGTATGAGTTTTTCAGAAGTCGACTCCGTTGTAGCCGATTGATATATACTTGTATCCCTTGCTTGTTCTTCGGAGTCCGCTATAGGTGGCTGCGAAGTAGGTATAGTAACATAGTCTGGAGGTAAAAGGGCTAAACTCAATTGTTGTGATTCTTCATCCGAAAATTTTGACCATGTTTGTTCGTTAAGTGCCATGTGCTCCCAGATGCAATCAAATTGAGACTTAAGTTCTATTTCAGAGATTGGCCTAAGCGCTATATCCTTTAATTTCTTCTCAGTCGAAAAACCACGAATCAAATAGTTTTCGAAGAATTCTATAACTTTCTGTTTTCTACCATCACGACTATTCATAACACAAGTTTCATGAGCTTGATTTTGTTTATAATAATCAGCTCCTCGTCGAACTAAATATTCAACAACATCGCGATGTCCATTGTAGGCAGCTGCATGAAGTGCAGTTGAACCAGCACCAGGGAATGGCATAATATTATCAGTATAACGTTGTAATGCATTGCTAAAATGTTGTTGATTTTGTGCATCAATTGAACAATGTGCTTTTTCCACAAGATATTCTACAGTATCTAGAAAACCATTACGTGCTGCTGAATTAAGGAGTGTTGTTTTTAATGGTCCCGGTATGTCTTTATAGTTAGGATAAGTATTAACAAAGGTTTCAACTGCATCTGTATCACCTAACCACGCCGCTGCAAATGCTCCATCGGCTTGAACTGACTGGAATAAACCATTTAATTCTCTGTCAAATGACAAGAGCTCGGCAATCGTCAACGGTGATGTAAATTTACCCAGACAGTGATCATAGTGATAGTTGACCAAAAAGTTTTCCAAATATTCAATACAACATCTAAGGTTAATACTTTTGTATCTTTCTGCTTCAGTTGTCCTATTTTGTGCTTCAACTTTTGATGAACGAATGATAGACATAAATTCGTTATTCAAAGTATTATTTAAGTCATTCAATACTTTGATTTCATGACCATCTATTGAAAATGTATGAAAACGGGCTTTTAAAATACGATCATTCTTGTTGATGCTATTTGTAGTAGTAGAAGATTCTATCATTGTAGTTGCTTGTATTATTTGAGGATACACATCATTTTCAGCTAAATGCAGTTTTTCTAGTGCATCGGCCACGGGTTTTTCCAACTGACTTCTCCAATTTTGAAAGATTTTTTGTATTTTAGGTGGACTAGCAGTGGATAATGAATATTCATTGCCATTATAACAAGTCATTCTGTGTTTTCTGAAAATAAAGTCGAGTATAGATGTATGAAAAGAGAGAGAATAAAGTTATTTTGTAGAATCTTTTGTAGAGCGTACAATCAAAACTACATTTCCTTGTTTCTTTTGATGAAAAAGCAAAATAATAACTTTATCCTTCTTGTTTGCTTCGAGCCATTTTGACGTCTAGAACCTAGTTTTTACTGATCATATACCGATAGTACCTGCACACATGGGTGATTCACCTTACAAACACAAACGTAAGTAAAAAAAAGAAAAATGTGTCAGCCGAAATATGTACCACTCTGGTGAAGGAGTGCTTCTTCTTTTTCTCCCACAGAAAAAAATAGTTCTTTCCTCTTTCTGTGCTTATGGTCAGGATTAGATTCCTGCAGGATACGAATGTCGTTATCTGTCAATCTGTGACAAATTTTGTACATTAAATATTATTGACATCTTTGGTAAAATCATATAAAAGAAACGAATAGAGGTAAACTGAAAATAAACTTAGATTGGTCGCATAGATATCTAGACCTATGACAGATCACAGTTCTAAATACAGAGGAAGTGGTCAAAAGAACCGTGTACACAGTTCTTTTGAAATGAACTGATACTTAGAGCACACCAAAAGTAGTGGGAGTGACACATTAAAAGTGTTTAATAAACATAAAGAAATTTTCTTTCTATATAATCTGATTGACAAAAGAATGCTCTATTTTCTATGCTATTCACTTGTGCTCCAGCTAATATTATAATAATAAGTTTTCGATAAAATCTATTTCGTTAGGATATATACTGGTTATATTAACATCCATCAATATAAATATTGATCAGTATTTTTTCAATAATTTTTGATTCGAACAAAACGGAAAGCTGCACTTTTTAACATTAGAAAGAGCAGATAAAGACGCATTGAATCATACATTACAAGCTTTTCAGGCCTATTTTTTATAAGGCTGTCAATTGATCTTATCGAGTACATGACTATCTCATATATTGTTTCTAGGGAATTTTTAATAGTAAGATGTACATTCAAATCAATGCTCGAAGATACAGAAACTGTGGAGAGCTCACATATTTATATTAAATTATTCTTGAAAAATATATATTCTAATCGAGTCACCCAATCAACTTTCTATGAATTGCTATTAAAAAAATGACTTCTTTTTCCTTTTCATTTTTTCGTAAGAAACTGTTTGTACAATAGTTAGTAAATTGAATCAAATAGTTTCAGAACTGGAGTATATGATTCGATGTGTCTTCATCTTTTCTTTCCAATGATGAAAACATCAATTCTCGATTTTGTTCGAATCAAAAATGAATGAAAAAATACTAATCAATATTTATAATGATGGATGTTAATATAACCAGTACATATCCTAACGAAATAAATTTTTTCGAAAAAGTTATTATAAAAATATTAGCTGAAGCACGTTTAAATAGCATAGGAAATAGAGCATTCTTTTGTTAATCAGATTATATAGAAAGAAAATTTCTTTATGTTTATTAAACATTTTTAATGTGTCACTCTCACTACTTTTAGTATGCCCTAAGTAGATTCAATTCAATTTTTCGATGCTTCGGTTTTATCTATCTAATATATCCTACTTATGCTTTTACATTTTTCGTCCACAAGACAGCATATTTTATGTCATTTTTATTATAAGCTTTCTCAAAAATGCATTACTTCCTTCATTTCTTTTTTTTTTATTCAAATAATTGCTGATATACTCTTGATATACTTTTAAAGCACTGAACGCATTCGGTACATCGAACATTATGCAATGAGATTGAAAAAAAAGTCTTCAATTGTCTAAAACACAGCATTATTTTCTTTCGTTCATATGCACACAGATAATTAGCGAAAAACGCATTAAATAAATGAGATTTAATAGTAACAAGCTAATCAATGACATTTAAGTGTTAGTGAGAAAAGGAGGAGACGTAAGAATGCGATAAACCCACTTGAACGAACATGACGAACTTATATTCGATGCTTCTCTACGAATGTAGTAACTCATCAACCAGTGTTTACTAAATATCTATGAAAAATAAATAATAGATCTACAATAGTCAAAATACTCTATCGTTAGATTTTAAATTTTTAATTATCATTAAGCAGAAAAAAGTGATATGTTTATATATTAAATATGTAAGCCTTTTGTGCCGTCTTATATTATGAGCATGGTTCACTCGCACTGCTTCAAGTTATTTATAAATGCTCTTGAATCATTTTGTATTCTGTTAAGACCATATACTCAACGGCATGAGTTGGAGACATGTGATCAATAGGAAAACAGTTTGTTTCAATGAATAAATAAGGACATAGAAAAGGAAATACATATGTTAGACATAAATGGTATATAACATGGAGAAAAATGCGAAACAAAACAGAAGTTTCAATCTACTCACGTTGAAGAACTATTCTACATAGAACAGTTCCTATCAAAGAACTGTCGCATAGTTCCTAAGACCGAAACTAATATGGTACTGTCCTAGGCCTAATCCTATACGTAGAAGGATTTAACAGATCAATCCTATATTCTAACGATGGTTGAGAAGATCTAACCGTTACCTAAAAGAATTTAGAAAATCGATGTCATAATGTAAAAACAGTTTGATGAGATCGATCCTATACTCTAAAAGGTTTTAGGAGATTTGCTCTATATAGGACATACTTCCTAAAGCCTTTTAGAGTTTAGTATCGATCTCGTCAAACGGTTTTTTACGGTATGACATTGATTTTCTAAATCCTTTTAGGTAAAGGCATGGTCTCCTCAATCATCTTTAGAATATAGAGCCGATCTGCTAAATCCTTCTACGTATCGAATAAATCTCCTAAACCCTTTCATAAAGCCCAAAAAGGGATTTCGTAAAAGGGTTTATCAAAATTTTGTGTAATGTGAAAAAAGGGTTTAAGCTACGCTGCAGTTTCCCAAACCCTTTAAACATTTATTATTCTACGCTTTTTTTTGCAGTGTACTGATTCATTGGAGTCGGTAATCGATAATTATCGATTGAAAAACATAACTGTTTCCTAAAGTCTTATATATGTATATTCTGATAGAGAAAACAATTCTGCGTCGAATGAGCCTATTTTCTACATGCTTTAGATGGACAATAATGGTCTTATAGGTCAAAAAAATGATTTCTATGCCTATCTTAAATGCACTAGATTTTCCTTATTACTCAATGAATTTTGGAAAGCAATATGATATTCGTAATCAGAGCAGTGATTTCTATCGATTTATGAATGTGAAAATTTAAATGAAGACAACAGATTTTTTCGAATACCTGAGGAGGATCGTAGGCACAAAAAATTCATGTACCAGGAAAAAAATGAGCTAGTGTCGTTAATGGGGTCATCTATTTTTTGATCGATGTAGAGGAACTTCTTGTCGATTTATGTATCCTAGTTAAACAAAATTGATGCTTCATGAACCTTTGGAATATAATAGAACTCGACACGTTCTATAAAATTGCCATCAAGGCCTTTGCTGGTTTTCATGCCAGACAATGTGAGAAAGATGTTTTTCTGAAAAGATAATTATTTTGCTGGAATATCGTTATGAGGGAACGTACCTCTAATAATGACAGATGTAGTCGATGATCGTAGACCGCTGATTTCTCCCCTATAATGTTCAAAAAGGTAGATTCGAAATATACCATTTGAAAGCACAGATTCCACCGATCATGAATACATAAACATATTTTTAATCGGATGCAAAAATAGTTGTGCACCAAATCAAACGAGAAGTGTGAAAATTCTCGTGTCGTTAATTGGGATTTTGTCTATAATGTACTTACCTAACTGTTTATAAGTCAATATAACTTACAAAGAAAGTCCTCCAAGTGATTAATTATTTCTTCGTAGAATCAGTATATTACTATTTTCAGTTCATTGCGCCAATTCCGAATATCGGGACTATAGTGCTCCTTAGACCTTCTTAAGTTCTATATTACAGGTATACGTAGTGGTCTCCTTATGGCAAAGCTTTTTTTCATCGAATTCAACTTTTAATGCGTCTATCATGTATTACGGGAGAGCATATTTATATGAAATACTTTCTATAAGCACTTTAACTTTATGCTTCGAGCGATGTAGTGCGTCGTCAGACAAAAAAGACTAAATATACAATATCTATAAAAATTATCTTTTTCTCTTTTCATCATATCAACAAAAGAAATCTTTAAAAGGCACTTTTACGTATCTAGTCGTTTTTGTCGGGCGATAGAATTTATTGCTTGAAATGTAAAGATAAATTGTCTATAAAAAGTATACGGTGAAAATATTCTCTCTCATAATACATAATAAACATAATCAAAATTGAATTGGATGAAAACAACTTATACTCACCCTCACCGTCAGAAATATAAAGGGTGTTTCAGAAGTTCTGAAGCGTTTTAAAAATACATCGTCCGCGCATTTAATAGAAGCAAACTCTTCGAAACTTTCGGATATTATTATAAATGCATAGTGTTAAATAGCTATAAAGCTTCAGATGTATAGCGTTTACTATGAATGACAACCAGTAACAACACTATCATGTACTATTTTTTCAATTTTCCTGTATTGTAGGTCTGCCAAAATGTCAATATGGTGGCTTAGGTAGATGATAAAACCTTTAATTTATTTTTAAAAGGTGTGCCATGAAAAACTTTACAAAAATTGTGACAAGCAAATTCATATTTACTTGTGTTAATGGTTTTTATCATACTCGAAATGAAAAACCGAAATGATATTACGACTACTCAGCATATTGTGCATGATAAAAATGTTTGGAAAACCATTTTGGTTTCCATATATTTAAGCTCGAGAAAGCAGTAAAATCTTGTTTTTCTTTATCATGCAGAGTATGCTGAGTAGTAATAATATCATGTAGGTTTTTCATTTTGAGTATGGTAAAAGCCATTAACACAAGCAAAAAATGGACTTGCTATCACACTTTTTGTAGAGCTTTTCATGGCACACCTTTTAAAAATATATTAAAGATTTTATCATCTACCTAAGCCACCATGTTGACATTTTGGCTGACCCACAATATCGGAAAATTGAAAAAATAGTACATGATAGTGTTGTTACTGGTTCTCATTCATGGTAAAAGCTATACATCTGAAGCTTTGTAGCTATTTAATACTATGCATTTATAATAATCTCCCAACGTTTCAAAGAGTTTACTTTTATTAGATGCAAGGACAATGTATTTTAAAAACGCTTCAGAACTTCTGGAACACCCTTTATGCGAGTTCTACAAAATAATTTCGTCAAGATGACTATCACCTATAGTTGTAATGGACGAATCCGCTGGATTTATATCCAAGCGGACAAGAATTTTCAAAAGTGTGTTTAAATGCACTAATCCGAGTCCCTGTTGAACTGTTTTCATGTTCGATCAGAAAACACCAAAAGTGGCACGGAAACATTTTGAAAGGCAATCTTTTTATCAGGAAACTATTTTAAAAGTTTTCTTAATACTTTAACCGATTCTTTAAACAAAACCGCTTCTCTTATGTCTATTGTATGTCAAAATATTCTGGCTAAACTTTTTCGATGTTTCTCAGATGTAAACGTTACCTCTTACAGTATTTTTGTATAACTTTCGATGTAAGAAAGTTAGCAGTCAATTCGAGTATTTTCTACGAATATTCGCTTCATCGATTGAGCCACATAAAATAAGTAGTAAGCCATCTACAACTCAGCGAGCTCTATCCAACAATAACAAAACTTCCTCAAAAAACTCTACTCGATCCTCAAAAAGCGGAAACATTCCAAAAAACCCATTGGACAACACTAGCGCTTTCTTTAAAATTTATGACGATTCGCCTGAGTACATAAGCTTTCACTAAAAACTACACCATTCGATGTGGAATTTGTAGCTCTATCGGTTGGTATAAAAGTCAGAATCACAAAAACCTTTATAATTGCCAAGGCCACCGAAATCAATCCAAATCATATTTTTAATAGTAATACTAAAAACGATTCGTTCCATAACTGTCAAAACCACATCCATCGATGCAGAATTTCACGCTCTATCGGATGGTGTATGTCTTTCGCACCTCACTTCAAATATAATATCCCTTTCACAGGCAAAATTCTCCAAAATATTAGTATAGAGGGGAGTTGGGATAAGTATTCGCCATAACTATTCATTTTGAGACAAAAGCCAGTGACAAGTCATATGCCAATTGATGAACAATTTCACACTCTATCGAATGGTATATCTCTTGCACTCCTCATCTCAGAAATAATATTCAGATGTACTGTATACTACTACTTCGCCTACTTCTATCTACGAAACTGCAATTATATTCAATACCAGGGAGATCTGGCATACTCCCTCACATACAGATGCAGATCCTTCATAGATTGGTATACCATTTGTCAGCACCATATGCACTTGAACAAACAGTCATTACGTACAACTAACAAAAATAATCACTATCGCCATGTTTTTCAAAGTTTTAACTACCAAATTCATATTATATTTGAGACGAAATGTGCAAGAGATATAGAGTGGATTCGTGGAAAACGTACCACTATATACACGACTATCTCAGAATTAGCTGAAACTTTCAAGGTTAATAGAGCTCGACGAGCTGATCATTTTCGTATAGAATAATCCTCGGTTTGCATGCGGTTTAGCTTAAAACCGACCAAAATACAATTAGGCGAATTTAGCACAAAATATACTAAAACTGAAAAATTCTGGTTATTATAAGAACATTTCCGGAACGTTTTTTTCCTTATTTTATAACCAAAAATCAACAATCTATGTATATTCTGGTACGTAAGGCTTTTCAGCTAGTTTTGATTTTTGTCTGTTAGAGAGCCTGAATATCTATGTACCAACGTTAGAGGACAGGTTTTAGAGAATAATTTGATGAAATTATCTAAAAATTTCAATCCAAATAGGTGTCAACTAGTAGAGGAAAGAGTCTGTCGGATATTAGAAACCATTTCATTTCATTTCCTTTCATATCATATCACAGTCGTAATCTTTCATATGAATTGTTACACTCTTCAATGTTCAATTTTGTCGCTTTCACTTTGATGAGACTTGTTGGTGTATTTTGTCACAAGAATGTGCAAATTTTAACCGTTTACATAGTTTTATCGATAGCTTTTGTTTAATATTATTTCAGTAATCTAGTTAAGCATTTCTCTAATAATAATCTTTGAAATTTCCACGTAATTTCATCGAGTTATTCTCTAAAAATCCTCGTATACGACCTCAAATCTGTCCTCTAGCGTCGATAGATGAACATTCAGACTTTCTAGTAGACAAAAATCGAAACCCGTCGAAAAGCCTTACACACCAGAAGATAGAGCAAGTAATGCACTACAAAACTTACTATGCCAGCATTCACCCAAATTCAGCAGAGACTTGCTATTGCGGAACGAAATTGATGTAGCGGTCAATCAATAGTCTTGCCATTAAAAATTTTGTTGTGCGGTACTAAGCTATTGAATTTCTATGTGGTTCAATAGAGCTGAACACGAGCTATCAAAATATACATAGATTGTTGATTTTTCGTTATAAAATAAGCAAAAAAACGTTCCGGGAATGTTTTTACAGAAATCAGAATTTTCCAGTTTTAGTATATTTTATGTTAAATTCGCTTAATTGTATTTTGGCCCGTTTTAAGCTAAACTGCATGCAAACCTAGGATTATTCTATACCAAAATGATCAGCGGGTCGAACTCTATAAACTTTGAAAGTTTCAGCTAATTCTGAGATGGTTGATGTAAACGTGGTACGTTTTCCATGGTTTTACCTGTACCATTCGATAGAGCGTGAAATTCTACATTGAATGGTGTAGTTTTTAGTGAAAGCTTATGTACTCAGGCGAATCGTCATTAATATTAAAGAAAGCGCTAGTGTTGTCCAATGGGTTTTTTAGAATGTTTCGGCTTTTTGAGTATGTTTTGTTATCATTGGGTAGAGCTCGCTGAGTTGTAGGTGACTTACTACTTACTACTTACTTTATGAGGCTCAATCGCTGAAGCGAATAGTCATAGAAAATACTTGAATCCGCTACTAATTTTCATTACATCGACTGTTGGTGTGTTTTTTCACAGAACATGAAAGTATTCAGAAGGGAATTGCGATTAATGCGTTTAAACACGTTTTTTAAAATTCTTGTCTGATTAAGTATCGTCCGCTGTAGCTACTTCGGCAGACAAAAATTTTAAAAAACGGAGAAATACGCATAAATATTTAACGAAGATAAAAATCATGAAAAGCGCGCATGTCTACGCATTGAAAACAAGTAGACAATGTCTACAGGTATTTATGCGTTAAATGTTGACTTATTTTGAGCGCATAGAAATATGCGCTTTTGCTGACTTTTATTTCTGTTAAAAATGATACACGTGTCCAGGCGTTAAATCTTTAGCCGCCTTGTACATGTACCATTTTGTATATATTAATATATCTATACCTTTACAGGGTGTTTCATAAGTTTTCAGGCGCGACAAAATTTGTGTATACGAACACATAGAGCAATATCTAACCATTATGTTTCTACATCATCTTCGAGTACTGGTGATGGCCTTTCCAATGATATATAATTGAATAGCATCCTCCCTTATAATAATAAAAATATAAACATAAGTATGTGACGATAAAAGTTTCGAAATCGATCATTATGATATAGGGTGTATCTTTTACATACCTTAGTGTAGATGGATAATAGAAATTTTGAATTTGTATTTAAAAGATGCGCCGTGAAAAGCTCTACAAATGTGTCAAAATAAACACTTGCTGGTTTGTTTTAATGGCATAGCTCATACTCAAAATAAACAAGCTTCATAAGGGTGATAGTGAATATAATAAAAAATATTTCGAAGACTTTTTTTATTTTACATATATCTCACCTTGAGAAAAAGATAAGTTCATGAGTTTTATTTTAAAAGATGCATTATAAAAAGCCCTACAAAATGTGTGCAAACAGTTCTCAATTGTAAAACAAAAAAGTCATCGAAATATTTTTCTCTCATACTCAATCCGATGGCAAGTAGCACCATCATCAGGATTCTTCATTTTGAGTATGAACTATACCATCAGAACAAGTCAGTATCTATTTATTTAGACACTTTTTGTAGAGCTTTTCACGATGCATCTTTTAAAAAAAAACTCAAGATCTTATCATTTATTTGCACCGAGATATGCGTGAAATAAAAGAATGTTATCAACGTTTTGATAAACCCTGCATTCTATTTTGTTGACTTCTAAAATTTCATCATCACATTCACATGTTTAGATTTTTATTATTATAAGGGAAGGTTTTATTCAATCATATATTACTGAAAAGGCCATTACGAGTACTCGAAGATGATATAGAAGCATAATGATTAGACATTGTTCTATGTGCTCGTATACACAAATTTTGTCGAGCCTCAAAACTTATGAAACACCTTGCATATTTTTTTTCTCGTAGAGAAGAGTCTAGCAAGAATAAATTCTTTGTTTGCTTGCTTGATTGTATGTCCGCACAAAGTCAAAAAAACATTTTATTAATATTTTCTTTAAAACTTAACCAAATGGTAATCTAGATCGACGAGCTCGAATTTGATATTAGTTTTTCGAAATTTTTTCCAGACCTATTTTCTTACACAAAGGATCACTTTTTTTGCAAAAAAAAAGATTTTTTTTTAAGGATTGATCGAAAGGTAATCGAGAATGAGGAATTCAAAACTAAAGTCAGTTTTTTTTAAATTTTTTAAAGCTCCACTTTTTGAATAAACGACAAAGTTTCAACAAAAAACAGTCGTTTTTTGATGAAGTTTGGTCAAAGACAGTTGCGGTTGAGAAACTTGTACCTGGCTTCGGCTTTTTTAATTGTATAAATGAATAGCTTGACGGTAGCTTAGAAACACGATTTCTACGAGAAAGAGATGAGCGAGTCTTTATACGAGCGTTACCTGTAGAAATTTTGAATTATTTTGTAATTCATTTCCGGCATGAAATTCCTCATTTGTATGTCCAAATCTTTTACGTTTTTATTCATACATTAATCTTTTGCTATTGATATATAAATGTGAGTTCTCTTTGATAGATTTGGTTGAATAAATCCTATACAAAAACTTTTAGCCTTTTGATAACTGAATATAAGTGTTAAGTTCTCATAACGATAGTATTATTTTAACACGTAACACTGTAAGTAAAAAATATTTTTGTTGACTTTCTAAGACTTAAGCAGAGTAGGTGGATGACATAGATTTCTATTTAGAAGTATTTCTTACATAGGTATAAGAGTTTAACGATTGTTCGTCAGTACTCATTCGGACATATAAGATTTGGACGTACAGATTTAGAAGCACCTGAAAGAAAGTTAGGAAAGAATATACTATTATGTTACATAGATATCTATGGTGATGACAGAGCTAATACTGTGCTGCTGTGTTATGTATAAGAAGCTTCTTGCTGGTGTTATGATTTTTGTATTTCGATTTAGCTGTACAGCTGTACAAGTTATAAGAAATGTTTTCCTGGTTTTTTTCATCGTTTCCCGGGGAAACGATAAATCGGATGCACTCGGAAAAACACCATTTCCGGCCGATTCCTGATCGTATCCGGAGGCCGGAATCTTCGACTTGGGTATTATTGTTTTATGACAAAATAAGCTCAATGATTCGATATATTCTAGATTCACTTATTTGTATTAAGATGTTTGGAGCTACTACGTAGTACCAATTTAATATTTTTTTTAATGAAAAGTTATTTGAAAAGTGTTATTTTAATAAATTTTCAGTGGAAAAATATTGTTTTAATACTGAAATGTTCATAAAATGTGGAACCAAATTTTGATCAGTATGATGAAATCGTCATCTACTTACTGTGATAATAGCATAGGAGAAAAAAATTATATTTTGTGGATATAATCAACTTTGAAAGCTCTACAAATCCTAGAAATATCAGTGGAATGAACTATAGTTATTTATAAAAATAACAGATTATTTATTTGAAAAATCGTAGAGAACATCGATGAACACACTTAATAACAACAGTGATCCGATTTCCCCCTACCTCCCCCGCGATCAAAAATTTTACGAATTCTGAATAAGTAGAATTGTAGGTCAAGTGATGCTCTATCAAATACGCAGCACCGCTACATTGAGCAATTCAAAATTTTTAAAAAATTCGATTGAAGATGAAGAGGTGTTGTGGCGCAGAAAATGGCTTAGAATGGTTCAGCTTTTTTGCAATAACGAAGACAATTTTGATGTCGTTCGGTGCGCCTTTTGATAAGGAACACGAATATGGCATTTGATCTAAGTTTTGACCCCATTTTCCTAGATAAACATGTGAAAAACTAGTAGTCAAAATTTTCAAAAATACTATTTTTCACATTTTATCGTCAAAAGTATTTTGAAGCTATCTCTATGAAAATAAAAGCTTTCCAAAAAAGAAATTTTAATGAAAATGGTTAGAATTTAGAGCTCTATAAACAGTGAAAAATTCATCAAAATCGAAGAAAACTTTAGTAGAGCATGGTTGAGTTCTGGTGAAAATAGTAAAAACCATCCATTTCGAAAGATTTTAGGTGTACATCAGACATTTAGGTAATGTTTTCTCTCGAACTATTCGGGGAAAAATAAACAATGAAAATCATTACGTAAAGCTATTTGATACCGATGAAATGGTTTACTAGTTCACTTTAACCGAAGGAGAAACCGGCATATTTTGGATTTTTCGGATTTCGTTTGGCTTCTGAATAACTAGCAGCAATGTCCTCTTGTATATAAAGTAATTCCATGCTAAAATTTTTTCCATAGGTAGGCTATGTATCCCATAGTATATACTAAAAGTTCAGCGCAAATAGATGTTTTCTTCTAAAGATAATACGATTGTATTAAATACTCCTTGCCTACAAGAATGGTGTCATAAACTGATGGCATCAGGTATGGACATCCCGATAACACAAACTACCATAGAGCATACAAATTAAGCGTACTAAGTTCTATCCAGAATCGCCCTTCTTCAGGATATTATCCAACAGGTATCCTTACTCAATAAGAGAAACACTATATTCCAGAAGTTGACATGTTTCAATGGTTTTTTGAGTATTACCCTAAGAATAATAACGTTAATCATCGTAGTCAATATCTATGTAAGTATAAATTTGACTATTTATAGTTATTTGTGTTAATTAGTGTAAGCCCACGTGGTGAGACATATATACTACTACCGTCGTTCATGATGTTTTCACTTGGCGCCATAGTCTCTGACAAAGCATGTGACATTCATCCTCGGTAATGTAGCCTCTGTTCTATCTCTGGTAGCATCGGTAGTTCTTACTATGTTCTCAGTTCTCGATGTATAGCCGGTCACTCTACGATCTACTCTATAATGCCAAGCCTATAGCACTTTCACCCTCAGCTCGTTACACCAAATCTACTCAAAATTCTTAACTTTTAGAATGGACAGTTTAGTTATGGGGTAATGTGCTCGTTATCCGTGAACGTAAGTTACATGAAATGGAATTGAATCCATTTTGTTACTCTGCGGGTTATCCTGACGTTTGACTCTCAATACTCGGCGTGATAGTATTATGGCATCTGTGCAGTACGAAGCTTACATATGATAATAACTTTAGCTCGAAATTCCTTTATTTGCACGAGGACATTGCCGATAGGTTTTGAGATTTTTTTCAAATTTTTCATGGATTGGCAATTCCAAAACGCCATCGTTTTTCCTCTTGCAAAAATAACCGTTTTTTCTACAACACATAAAGAGGAAGAGGCCATAAATGTTCATCATCGCTAATACTTCCAAAAATTGTTTGAATTGCAATAGTAACAAATGTATTTGTTTATCTATTAAACTGATTTTATAATTTCTTTAAAGTTTCAATAATCATTTTTACATGTTCGAGACGAAAATCGCTTGCAGACACTGACATTTCGAAAAGTTCTAAAGCATGTTGGAAATGTGAAAGTGCTTCTGAATACTTTTCCATACTATAATATGGCGAACCGGTATTATGGTAGCAAGTAGCCAATGAAAGACGATGTAGAAGAGAAGTTCCTTAATACATTTCGATCGCTTTTCTGTGAAACTTAAGTGCTCTTGGATATTCTGCCATCTTATAATACATCGAACCGATATTGTTGAAGAAGGCCGCCAAATCAGGATGATTTGAAGGAAGAGTTTCTTGATAAATTACAAGCGCTTCCGAATACTCGGCTATTTCAGCATGAATCAAATCGATCTCGATATACGAAGTAGCCAGTGAAGGATGATTTGGAGGAAGAACTCTTCGATAAATTTGAAGCGGTTTCTCGTAAAACGAAACTACTCTTGAGCGTTCTTCCACGCTGTCATACGCCAAAGCGATATGATAGCAGGCATATGCTAAATAAGGATGATTTCCAGGAAGAGTATTTTCTAAGATTTCTAACGATTGTTGGTGGAAGAAAAGTGTTGTCGAACAACGTAATCACTCAACCATGGCGGCTCAACAACAATTGACTGGGGTTGTTATAGTTCAATATTATGGGGACCCATAGGTTCTCATTTCTTATACTACAGAGGTATTTATGGATCTTCAAGTCTTATATTATGAAGGTACTCATAGACCCTTAAGAGTGTATTAGTCGGATGTGTCGACATATTATGTCTGAACAATTTAAAACTATCTATAGATATCTATTTAATATATTACTAAATCAAATGTTAAATACGAAATTAAAAAAGAAAGATAAAAGTTTACGGTCTTAGAATTTCTTCTAAAGGCTTTTGACGTTGAATTTCAACAATAATATCAAGAAAAGTGTTTGTATTATGAATTCCTCTTCACCAGTATTCAGCTAGATGATCCTACAATAGATTTTCTTTGATTTCTCTCATTGATTTAATCAATTTTCTCTTCATCCAACATCGGGTGGCTTCAATTCTTTGTGTATTCGTACCATTAATTAGATTTATGAAGTTCTTAGAACGATTAACTGTTTTGTGGATAAAACAGAAACCGGGCCATCTTGAAATATTATTGTATGCTCTCCATTCAACTGTCATAATGATAGAATCAGGAACAACAGTTTTCTTTATGATTGGTCGTTAGGTGGATTTATCTCTTTTTAAAACATGAAACATCCTTAAATCCTTTTTTATCTAAACGAAGTCAACGAGCCCAAAAGCCCAAGAACCTGCGACAACATTTCAATAATTTTGTCTTGATAGTGGAGTCACATCTCTTGGAAGCAATCTTCCGCGATGACATTTCCTTCTTCTACTCATTAGACTTTTATCGACTTGAACGACTTCATTTGAACCATCCATTTTCGGTAAATCCGAATCTGCCAAAATGTTCAAACAAATTTTTTTCAAGTAATTTCTTTAATCAACCAACACTTCATTGGAAATTTCAATTAAATTCCCCATTAAATCTTTTGTCCAACAGAAGATTATCAAAAATGCTATTCTAATTTCAGTTTTGATTTTTGAATATCCGTATTGGCCTGGTTGAGAGAATAAAATGTGACTTTTGTTTGCTGTTGTCCTCCAATTTCACCATTATTTAGTATTGAATTTTTTATCGCCCTTTTCCTTTTGCATCCATTACAACGAATGATTGAATATTCTTTATTTCTTCTTGAATCTTTGTAAATAGTGATACAACATATGCCTAGATGAAAGCAATAAATTATTAAAATTAGTTTTGTAATGTGTGATAGGTTTGATTTGTCAACTATTTGTTGTACATTTTCTATAGATTGGTTGTTTAAAAGCAAACCATGGTTCTGTGTAAATTCAATTACTGAACCTTCAGTTGACCAAATTAAACTTATTTCCAAAATGCAAAAATATTTAAACAAATAAAATTTACAAAAATTGCCTCTATATACTAGATCAATGAAATTTTTGTAGCATATCGTTTGATATATGTCGATATTATTAGTGTCGGTGTCGGCATATCCGACTAATACCGTTCGAAGTTCCTAAAACTTGGTAAATTTTCTCGAGATGTATTTGGAAGCATAATTCAATTTGTGAATATTCGAAAATTTATTTTAAGTGCTAACTAGAAAGTTTTATTTTCTTTATTACCCCGAATTCTATTTCAGTTTTCACATATCTAGTTATGGATATCGCAACACAAGAACTAGTACGCTCATGTGAATGCTTTATTTAGTTGACCTTCAAAGGCTATCCTTACCTCGAATGGACATCGCTTTAGAAGTTATGAGTAACCTTGCAGGATAGTCATTGGAGACCAACAGGTACTCTCACAGTATAGCACTTGAAGATCCATGGATACTCTATATTATAAAACCTGAGGACCGAACTGTATCTACATAATATAGGACACGACGACCTAAAGGTACCACTGAATAAGAGAACTTCAGGATCTAAGAATATCTTCATACGGTAGAAGATGAGTATTCATGACCTTCTTTCTTGACTTAGTTAAATTAGGATCTAAACACCTTCTCTAGGATATCAAATCAATTCTAGACTTGTAATTGATTGGAGGTGGAGTTGATGCATGTCTATTTGCAGCGATCTTTACGAGAAATATTAAATGTTTGAAAATGAAGATGAGGCACAATTTAATAGACCATGGTTGCTTATTGTGGATTGTTATAGGTTCAACTATATATCAGAAGAGTTTGCGACATCTTTTAAACTCATCTATATCGTGACAGGTTTCACAAATAAATCTTTCCTATAAAAACATATAAATATTTTGAATTATTTTATAATTCATTTTCTTCATGAACTCTTTTAGACGTAAATGTCGTTCGTGGGAGTATCACGCACAAAAATGTCAATGAACTAATAATAAAGCAGGTAGCACTTGAAATCAACAAAAACAGCATTGGCTACTATATTCTTTTTTACCTTATTGGTTCTTAGGCTAGAGTTTATTGAAAATGTAGGTTATGAACATCAACCATAGTTATAATCACCAAACAACTTGAGATCAATTACGTAATTACTGAATGAAGTTTTGTGCAAATGTTACAATATAAAACTGAATAGGGTGTAGAAGGAAAACAAAGTTGATTACATCAATTACCTTTTACCTTGTTTAAGGTAAGCTAGCGATTAAAAGCATGGCATCTAAACAGATATCCACGACTATTACTAAGCAAGCAGCCACTTTTAGTATGCATATTTATGCTTATCAATATGAAAAATAAGTGTAAATTACTTATTCTAATGCAATTAAGGCAAAAAAAACAAACCTATGTAATAGATGAGAAATAACAAATAAAGACAAGAAAATGACATAGATGCTCGGTTAAGTAGTACTGATAATTGCATAATGAATGCCGTAAAATCATAGATAGCTATCAAGAGATATATTGTGTCGGACAGTGTGAGAAAAATAAGTAGAATTTTAACTGACAGT
The DNA here is from genome assembly GCA_022393335.1 of Macrotrachela quadricornifera. Classification (NCBI taxonomy): domain Eukaryota; kingdom Metazoa; phylum Rotifera; class Eurotatoria; order Philodinida; family Philodinidae; genus Macrotrachela; species Macrotrachela quadricornifera. The sequence goes on along the minus strand of JAJEKB010009161.1, from coordinate 2,704 downwards.
ATAAGTAAAGTTTCGACAAAAATGTAATAAAACTAGCAAAATGTGAAAGAAAACTTTCATTGTTGAGAATAATAAAATCTAGGGTTCATGGCAATATCACGACGATATGAAAGATGAGAATAAAGATAATCGACAATGTAAATATATCTAACAAAATATTTTAAAAATTTGTGAGAGAAATAAATTCGTATAACACGTTTATTTTTCAAAACTAATCAACTACTTTTTCATGCAATCAACATCGTCACCTATGGCTGAAATAATAGAATATACGTTTTTTCGAATTTTACTGAAAAAAATGCCTATCATTTGTTTTTTTTTTGAACCATTTCATATTCCGTGGTATTGTGATTTTTAAATTTGTTTTTTAGGACCATTTTAGATTTATCCTTGTTAGGTGATTTCATAAAAGGAAATTTTATATTGAAATTTGCTGCTGTAGTATTAAGGTATATTAATCAAATACGTCTAAAAAATTGAAATAAACAAACCAATTTAATGATACATACTCATATCATTAATGTAAAATAATGTATTAAATATATAATATATTTTCTTTTCATGATTTCCTTATGTTATTTTATTTGAAAAAATCAATCTATACTTTCACAATTTGCAAACGATTATGTTTCTATATCATCTATAATGCCCCATTATATTTGACAATGGCTCAAGTACCACAAGAATAGCTAGAAGTGCATTCTTGTAACATTTTTTTTTCTTTTTCATTTCTTAACTATATGTAATCATAACACATGGCACAGAGTATTCTTTTTAATAATGACTTTTGGCAACAGTAAAATTATTATCAATATAATTCAAGACTACGAAGCATATATTTTCGGTAAATATACAACAAGGTTACTGTCATTTGCAGAACATATGCATCCGCATATAATCATCATATTTAAGCCATAAACACATAGTGTATGATACGATGAAAAGACACGATCATAAAACACTACCTTGAGTTACGTTAAAACATTTAATCATATTTGATAACCGAATAAACTCAGTCAAGAATTTTATCTATGCTTCTTCCTATTGAATATATCGATTGAAAACGAAGGTAATATCTCTTAAATTTTACATGGTACAATTAAACGTAGAATTGACAAACTGGAATCGATCATCATAAAATAATTTATATTTTTGTAAATAATGTAAGTGAAAATAATGTTTTTATTTTTATTTTTAATGTTGAAATTTTTGTCAATTTTTTGTAAGTGAATATTATGTAGTGTAATAGGAGGAAATAACACGATACTATTGTATTTATTCAATCAATGGGAATTTTCGATTTTATCCGATCAGTTTCAACCATAAACTTGACAATATATCGTCAGATGGAACACATAAACTAACATAAAAAAAGACAATAAATATAATAAAATCATATTATTTTCACCTATTACACTACATAATATTTATACTTACTTACAAAGAATTAACAAAAGTCTCAAGATTAAATATAAAAAAAAATACATTACTTTCACTTAAATTATTTACAAAATTATAGTAGAATATAAAAGTTAAGCGATATATTGGTACTGATATTGGATAACGTAGTTAATGATGTATAAATTATCACATGAAATAATATCTTTTATAAAACTTTTTCAATACATTTTATCTTTATTTATGTTAATTTATGTGTTCCATCTGATAATATATCGTCAAGTTTAAGGTTAAAAATTCTCATTGATTGAATAAAAAACCTTAAGATTTTATCTCTGTTAAACAGCTAATAATGAATGTAGAGATAAAATAAATGCATTATTGAGTGTTGATTCGTATTTTATTTGCTGATGGTTAAGTATTATATCAGAAAAAGATTTTTCAACGAAGAGAAGTAGTAAAGATAATATAAAATACTAATACTATAACGTTTTATTCTTTCTGTTCTTCTATAAAAATAGTAACAAGCGAAGGAAATAAATATCAAGTAAAGATGGATTAATCATGAAGAACAGATATACTATATTGAATTCAATCGTTCGAGTTACGTTTTATCTTGATTGTATTTACTTTTAGTTAATAAATAAAAATAAGTAGATATATCATGATAGATTTATAGAGAATAAATTAAATATTATCGAATGCTTGATATTATTCTTCTCTGTATAGTTCTGTCAATAGATGAATGTCTACATATGCAGAGTTTTATCAATTCGTTGATGATCTTTCACTCTTAGTCAAATACAAATTCATGACAGAACTGTTTCACTTGGCTTAATGATTTAGCTGGTATCCTCAACCCATCAAACTAGGTCAAGTTGAAGCTTCTAATCTGAATGACATGGTAGAAATTATTTTTTTTTAGTATTAATCGATTCGAATTCGAAACGATATTATAGATTTAGAGTATTTTAATAAATTTGTTAGGTGGCAATAGTATCTATTAATTAACCCCGAATATTTTTTAAAAATACATAAGTATAGCTCCAGTTTTTTCAAAATTTCATTCTAGTATAAAAAACAAGCTGGAATTCTGATCTATCTAAACTTAGGCAGAACCATTAGAGATTGCTATTTCAGTATACTTTAATATTCCTAAGAACACATTCCTGACAGAGAAAGTCTTTATTCACGATATATTAGTTCTTCACAAATAAATTATTCGTAGGACTTTTTTAACTTAAAAAAAAAACAAAATGGTGCAACGTAAGAAACTCTACTAATTACATAAGAAAGTTTTTTTTTT
>JAJEKB010009154.1:0-13947 GCA_022393335.1 Macrotrachela quadricornifera | reverse complement strand
CCATGTGATGAAAAGTATAAATAGAAGAATAGTAATATGAACAAGTATCTTTCGTGATATCTGCATTATTAGTAAATGTACTCTAAATTTGGATTTTTTACTGTCTACTTCAATATTCAATTATTTCCTTTTCGATTATGTGCAACAGTCTAAAGATACGTGATAAGATTATAATGAATAAGCTGCGTTAATATTTACTTTAATGTCACAGATTTCAAGAAAGAGAAGTTCATAGATCAAATCGGAAAGATTGATCGAGCAGCTGAAAATATAAAATATTCATATCATATTTTTCGCTGTGTGTGAAGAATGAATACTTTATTCCATAACAAAACCCAAATCCAAACAAAAAAGTATGTAAGCACACCACCAAAAACACACACAAGAACAGAATAATATATATCTACCGCTTCCAATGCCTTCCATCATCCATACATCGCGTTCCAACACATCCTTTCCAACTCAAAATCAGAGACCAATAGCAAAATATGTGAGAGCAGATAAAAAATATTTAAGAAGAATGTAAGTGAAACCAAACAAACATGATAGAAAAAAATGTATCATGGTCATTGGCTATGATACTGTGGATGCTATGATAGCACGCAAGTACACATGGCAACTTTTTTATCAATGATGTTATGAAAACACATACAGGCCACCTTTCGTGCAGGGGTATAGTCAAGAAAATGCTGAAGGGTCCCAGGCACCCTTCTCAGAGGTGAAATGCCTGAAGTGAAGTACAGCACTTAAAAATTTTGCGTGAGATCAAGGACTTTTTTTGTAAGCAGGTAATCCCTATTAGAAGATTTCTGATTATGATACTGTTCTCTTGATGAAGATATTTTGAAAGCATGCATTTACGTCATCTCTATTGTTAACAGTATCAAGCATACGAATGATAAAATATTTGAATTCAATTTTCATGTTTGATATATTTAGTTAAAATCTAATAGTTCATTGTGACTAAATTTTCATCTAGAATGTGTACGTATTTCTTTTATGGTTCAAGTTTTGAATGAAAAATGTTTTTATTTGTTTTTAAAGTGCGTAAAAATTTGAAATAACATAAAAAGCAGAGAATCACTCAAACATTAAACTTCAAAAAATCCTTTTAGCAATAGAAAATAAATGAAACAATCGATTCTTTTAGATTTAGTCTCAATAAGCACTCGAAATTTCGATGAGATGGCAGCGATCGAATGTATTATTTTGATAGGTTTTCTCTTTTAGAGTAGGTGAAGCTTGGATAGGCTTCAACTATTCAAAATTAAATCAAATAAGCGAAAGTATTGGTATTAGTGAGAGATGTCTACATCGGCACTGACAATGTGAATGTGATGATATATCTTGTTAGTATTTAAAATATCTTTCCAACAGATCTTTTACTTCAACTAATCAAAATTTCGATGAGTTTTAACTGTTTAAAACGTGTTCAAAAAGTCTAAAATGAATTAATGATTGAAGAATCTTTTCAAGAGTTCGATACTTGATGATTATCATGAAACTCAACATTCAAGTAGAACACGAGCAAAAATGTTTTTCTTAAATCACCATCATCTTTCGCATTCATCATTGATTTTTCATAAATCTACTTGAATTCTTCGTTGAATAATGACTAGATAAAATTTATAAAAAATGTTCTTATATTTGTTTTTATTAAAAAAAAATATTTTAATTGATGATTACTCTCGCAGACGTTTTCCTATAACTCAACAAAATGAAAAAACAACAATGTAAATGATGTTAGTAATGATCAAACATTTACTTCACTAATTCTTCTGTTTTTAAAGAAGCAAAATTTGTACTATGCATGTAATGACCACTCATTCTATAGAAAAATAACTAAAGAAAACAATTCGAAAAAGAAAAAGAAAAGAAACAAACGTCTTATATAAATTGGTTTATCGATTTGATCGTTTCCATTAAAAGAATATTTTTTTGTAGAGTTAAAAACACAGTCAATTAACAATGTGGAATCATTTATCACCAAAACAAAAACAATGGCGAAAACTTTGGCCATCAGGTTTTATTGCACTAATAGCTACAGTTCAACTTCTTTTAACTTTTGCCATAATTGGCTTAGAAGGAACAAGTTTAGCTTTTGATGTTTATCATTCAATGATATTTGCAGGATTTTATTGTTCACTTTTTTTTATGATAACATGGATATCAATGTTTACTGTTAGTAAGTAATAAAATGAAAAGTTATTTTTTTATTAAAATAATAATAATAATCTGTTTTAGCATGCTGTAATCGACATTCATTTGGTTGTGCAACACATGTTGTTGTTGAAAATACTCTTTCAATTATTGCAGCATCAGTTTTACTGTATTTTGATAGTGTATTTCTTAATAATCCATTTACATGCTATTATGGATCATCCTGTTATTCAACATACAGTGGTTCATCATATTATTCTAGTAGTATTTATAATTCAAATAATTATTCAGTAAAATTATCTTGTATTAAAGCACAAATAGCATGTGCTGCTTTAATGCTTACTACTAATGTTATTTATATAATTATATATATTATTGTTGTTATTAAAACAAAAGATTTAAGTAATGAAGTTGAACCAATGCGTTATGGTGGAACGCCAAGTTATGTTATTCCTCAGTCTAAGATGCATCAACAACCACCACCATTTACTTTTGGATCATCTCTTCCACTACAATCTCAACTTTCTCAACGTCTTATCGAGTGTCACAATTGTCATGCACTTATTCGAATCAATTAATTAATTTTTTCTCATGAATCAACTTATTTTTTTTTAATTAATCAACAAATAAACCTATCATTCACATTTTTTTATCATAAAATACAAATTCAAAAGTTTTATTTCATAGTTTTTTTTTATTCAATAAATATTCATTTAAATAGCAGATAAATGATCTTTTAATAAAAGATATTTAACTAGAGATAAAATTTTAATTTTAAATATATTTTTATTAATTATAAACAAGTTTTAAATAGATGAAATAGTTGTACATGAAGATTTATTGTTAATAAATAACCAGTAATGTCAAACTTGAAAGTTGAATTCAGTTATTGTTGTATCGTTTAAATATTCAATTATTCGTTTTCATGACAGCATGAACGTGAGAGATTCCTATTTTACATGCTTTCGAAACACTCATCGAGAGAAACACTGTTTGTATTTCCATAGTACCATTATTAAGAGAATCGCTGTATATATATGTTGTAATATCATTTGTAGCAAGAAACATGCTGATGTATATTTTTAAATATTTGAATTTAATCTTCATATTTCACATATCTCCGAAATTATGGAAAAACAACTGTAAATGTTTTTTTATTTACTGAATAATACAAAATATAAACAGAAAAGAATACGCATAAGCGTATACTACAAGTCTTGAATATCCAGAATTAGAAAACTCTCTGTTGCTTGGTATAAACTAAGTTTAATATTTAATCAGATATTTATTCGTAGTTTATCAGTCCTATGTCACAGAAAAGTTCTTAAGATGAATTTAGAAAAAGTATCATTTTATGATTGTAACTGACTGTTTTTGTTCTTATTCAATGATATTTGATTGTCTAATAAATTAGCAAATATATTTGCAACGATCTTTTAATTTAGCATTTTGTATATATTTCGCTTTTGTCCTTTATCGGTAATTTGTTTTCAATTAATCAACCAGAAATCGAAAAAAAAATCTAGATATAGAGTTAGAAAAAACACAACATTATGTTTCTAACCTTATTAATCTTAATTTTCATCAATAACTTAGAAATAAATGGAGATTGACTATTCATAGTCTATTCTTGAGTTTTAAATATAAAAATGCTTCTGTAGTGATAAAATTATAAGTATTGTGCTCTTTAATAAATATATCTTATCTTCATTAAAGATAATAATTGTTGTAAACTTTTCATAATTTGAAGGCACGACAAAGATATGCCTTATTCATCTAAGTTAAAGAGAAAATTATTATTCATACCAGAAATGCTTTTTCCTTATTGAAGTAACATTCTTCTTCTGATCTTTTTTACAAAAAAGTCGAAGGCCATGGTAATAACGATAAACGACATACGATACATTGATCTACCCTGTGTAGTGTATGCTCTATCATCTTAGAAGTATTGTACAAAACAGAATCTTTCATAACCTTAGCGCTTCAATTAACAATATCTACCTTTGAATGGTAGTTTAATCTTGTGTAGTTCTGTCACCATATTAGATAGTAGTAGTTGTCATACTGATTTTTTATGATATGTGATAGAGCATGATATATTCTGCTTGCATCGTCATCTACATTCACGGTTAGTTGTTTTGATTTTGATTTTACTCTTGGGTATTGTAGAAATTTCTGTGAAGTAATAATCAGTAAACGCATCAAATATTTCGATTTAACCTAAGTATACATTCAGTGAGCACGAAGTACAACTCATCTGTCTTAGAGATTATGACATATTCTAACACACTAAAGAAGATCAATACAGATGAATACACAGAAAAGACAATCTCTTAATTGTAATAAAAATATAATCTAGTATGGTGACCCCTTATCTTATATTTCCTTAATCATAATGAGTATTATAGCTTTGCTTCTATAAACAGGGCTTAAAAAATATTGATAGTTAAAAATATTTATCTTAGTTATATGAATCCATTTACTTGGACTGATTCTACTTCTTTATGGAAGATATTGATATTTATTCAGGAAAAGTTTGTACCCATAAGAAAAGAACTTCTCAACGACTTCTGTCCAGATCAAACTATAGATTCTATATAAACTAAACAACAATAGTAATCTCATGTTCTTTAACTAGTTTGAAAGAATTGTTTTTTTTAAAGATACAGGAACTGTGAAAGTAGGAGGGTGTGAAGCACAGTGATCAGCCAGAAGACAAAATCGATTTTCGAAAATTGAACCTATATTTTAATTAGCATTGAAGCTATTATAGTTCTACATTTAACTGAATCCTGCTTACTGATGAAATCGAATATCTATTATGCAGCAAGTACCATAAAGTACGTAATAGGAACGTATAAGTCGATTGTATGTTTTCTCAGATATTCGACAAGTCAAAATATGATTTTTAGATTTTCTCGATATCCATCTATTAGCTCAAAGATCATACTTTGATCTATCGAAGATCTAAGCATACCATTGGCTAGAGCTCGTCGAGTTTTATAAGACACATTGATGAGTTGCTTAAACACATGTTAATGTGCTAATATTTATTGAAAAAAGTCAAATCTGAAACTAACTCTTTACCAACGTATGACACGAGTGTTATCGCCAAATAACAGTGTCACTTACTCCACCTGCTATTTCAATCTAAGATGAATTCAATTAAATTCAAGGAAAAATATCAATAATACTGTTAATATGAATCGATGAGTTGAAACTGTTTGTTTCGAAAATTTTTTTTCAACTACAAATACCATGGATTTTAGATGAAAATGGATTAGGAATTTCGATCGGTTGATATCTAGTCTTCATCCAAATTAAAAATAAAATATTTATTATATTGTTCATCACAAAAATTTCTTCTGTAAAAGTGTAGTAGAAGAATTTTATTGTTCAGAGGCAACTTTAATGCTCTGTTCAGTGACAAAAAAAGTGAAATAACAATATTTTGTTTTGTAATTCTTCAAGCTTGAATAAAAAAGATTTATTTGAATATTCTAGAGATCATAACATAAATCAATTACAATATAATTCAAAATTTACAGTAGACGACAAAAGTCCCGACCCTAGTCGATCTCAGCCATTTTACATGGTAGAGATCTGAAAATTTGTACACGCATAGTTCGTCAATAGCGCTGATCAGGCACAAATTTTCATCTCGAGTGCTCACGTATTAAGGGAACTGTGATACCCTAAATGTTAGCTTATTTCAGCCGAAAAACTGAATTTTTTTCCGAGAATTTTTTCTTGTCCCTTCCGTAATCTCACTTTTTCATACAGTAATAGACAAACAGAACACACCAAAAAACTCGCCATGAAAAATTCTGCAAGGTCCCATCAAGAGATCAGCTGATGTAAACAGTTTTGGTTAAAAAATGTTATTAGCAAATGAGACTATGAAAGGAATAAGGAAAGGTTTTTAGTGAAAAATTCATTTTTACGCCTGAATAAAATTAAGATTTATTGTATCACATTTTCCTTGGTAGTGAGCACTCGAGCTGAAAATTTGTGCCTAATCAGCGTTATTGACAAGCTATGCGTGTACAAATTTTCATATCTCTACCATGTAAAATGGCTGAGATCGACTAGGGTCGGGACTTTTGTCGTCTACTGTATATGAAATTAAAAAATCTGGTTCTCCAAGAAATATCCACAGTTCCATACAGAAAAGTAGAGCCGCCAATAGAAAGGTTGAATGTCCTATAAACAAGTATCTGTCAGAGGACACCTTTTGCATCTGTTTTCATTCATCTATTGTACACGACACGGTCTTGGTAAATACCAAATGGAACCATCTTGGGATACACGTTTGTTGTTAATTAACTAAATATATAGAAAACTATCATAATGAAGAAAAATGAATATAGAAATAAAGACAACTATTGAACCTCGATTTCTGCTAATCTACTATAGCGAAAGAGTTCAAGAGAAATTTTTTGTATAGATAAAATGAATGTTATTAATGTATTGATAACAGATATTCAAAGATAAATATTTTACTTTTCATATTTTAAAAAAAGAGACTTATTTGATGATTATTGAAAATAACACACCTTTTCATCATTCATCCATAATTGAATATTATCTTCCGAGATCTTATACGTAAAGATTTTATTCAATTTCAATCGGTGAGAATGATTGACAAGCCATTGATATGTTATTTGTGACAATTGATTAAAACTATCGAAGATGGATGTGGATTGGTTAAATTCAAATTTTGCTATTGATAAATACTTTAATTGATCAATTAAGAAAATTAAATCTTGACGAGAATTTATCATTATGTTCAAACGCTCCAATCGTGGAAAAATAAAACATAATTGCTTCAATTTTATATGTAATGGAGAGGTACTTCGAATCTTTAAAACTTTAATCTTGTCAATAACAACATTATTTGGTAGATAAGACAATGGTGATAGTTCCCAAAATGAAAGTGAATGCAAATGAGGCATATGTTGTATAAAATCAAAAAATGAAGGCGATGTAGACTTTAAAACATTTTCTTCTATCTCAATTATAAGTGATGTGATATTAATAAAACGATAAACACATACATTGAGTAATTGTAAAGTGAGACTATGCACGTATTGATCGAGACAGAATTGATCTGATGTACATTGAAATGGCTTATAATTTTGTGAATATATAATGTTGTTCGGTGCAAAACGAGGCACCGTAAAAATCGTTGACTTTTGTTCATCAAAAGCAACAAACCAATGTTTTTTCTCAAGCCAGAATGATGAACGAAATGAATTGAGAATGTTTCTGTCGGAAATTGACCATTCAGAATTAATAAAACGAATAGAAAAATCGAATGCGATAAGATGTGACACTCGTAATTCCCATATTTGACCATCAATAAGATCCTTGCCACCTTGTATATCGAGTTCGAGATGTTTTAGACGAGGGAATTTATACAAAAACTGTTCAATTAACACCATGTCTGTATTTCCAGCTTGGCACAGTAAAAGATTTAAATATACAATTATTAAATAATATCATATACTTACAATAAATCTTGATTGATAGTCGACTCAGATGTGTCAATGATGGCATTTGGTTCGACCAATCTGTAGATCTATCCAATGAAATTATAATAGAAAGTGAACGAAGATTAGAAACTTGATCAAATATATTTGGCAAGTACGAGCAACGGCAATACGTCAGTGTCAAATGACGCAAACGAGTCATTTTATTATTAAGAAGGCAACTACTGTCATGAATCGTAAGTTGATTCAATTGAGGAAGTAACTTTTTGATGGTAGAATCCCAAAATATATTATCTGGTTTAAAAAGATGAGGCAACTTAATGGATGACAAATATTTGAGTTTATACAATTTGGATAATCGTTTGAATGTATTTGCACTAATTGATTTTATATTGAACGAACGAAGATTGATGAATTGTTCAACATCGAAAAGGGAAAAGAATAAATCAGATTGATTCGGTGTTTCAACATCGTCGGATAATGTTAGAGAAATTATTTGTTCTGGATGAATATGATTACAAATAACATCGAATTGAGACTTAACAATAGAACGAAAGTTAACAGAATAACTATTGTAACTGGCTATAACTGCATCAAGATAGACATTTATATTAAAAAATGAATAAAATATTTCGTGAGCCCATAGGTAACTGAATATATAATGAAGTAATTCAACCGGTAGTTTGTCGATTTGAAAAGAAGATATAAAACGGTGACATTTATCCATCGAAAAATTAAAATTTATTTGGACATATAGAAGAAAAAAGTAAAGATTGAATGCAATCAAAAACACGAAATTTTGTGAGATAATCGACCAACCTTCACACGTTGCTTGTGCAATAATTTATGATCACATGTCTTGTTTTTCTACTATCGTCCTTTTTCTTTCCTTCTTTTTTACACTTTAAACACAAAAACAGAACGAAAATGTGCCACGTTACATTTAGATCTGTTGAAATTGACAAAACTTAATAGTAATACATATACTATTTCTTTTCTTTCTTCTTAACAACGGCGATACAATTACATGTGGTCTTCGCTTTAAGCTATAGGCTGCGATGCGATCAACGTACTTTAAGTCAAGGCAACAGATTCCACTCACTGCGATTCAATCAGAATCATATTGACGGTGTAGCAATCACAGTCTCAATTGTAATATTAAAGTACAAAAAGAGACATATGAAAGCACTTGAGCTCATTTGAATTTTTAACTTTTACCAAGATGAAATTTACTTTCATAAACTACTAAGATAAGCATCAGTGTTCTTTACAAAATAAATACGAATATTTTTTATCTAAATAATCAAGTCTTTTTAAACGTTATTCGTCTATCTATTTGTGCTCAAAGTATATTGACTGATGGTTCAATCTAACCGTCTATTTTCTGATGATACGTCAATTGAGCCTTTGACATTTGAGCTTAATAAATTATTTAACTAAATAATGATTTATTACAAAACAAAAATCAATATTTTCGAAAATTCAAAAAAAAGCTTTCGCTGTTGTATTAGGTGGATTAGGATAAACGGCACTCTCAGTATTTTAGGAATATCTCTTTGTCTTTTTAATTAACAGATTCAACTCTTTGCATGAAAAGATGCACCATGAAATTCTTCGAAAAGTGGCATATTTCGTTCTGATTAGATATCTTTCATCATTTTTTAAAAAATGAATTGGATTTGATTGACAAAGTAATCAGTACTTTCAAAATATAACAATTTTTGAATCTTTTCTAACGTCGCTGTATTCGCTATTTCTAAGTAGCTTTTGTTGGTAATTCATTGTGGTTGATAATCAATCTTGAGTCATTGAGGTTCCAAAGCTGCCTACACTTTTCTGCTTGGACTGTATCAGTAAATATTAGAATTAAAATACAATATCAATAAAAGTCATTTAAAACTAGCGAATACAACAACATTATGAAAGAAGTCAAAACACTACTCGATGAAAATAACTATCATTCTATGAAGTTCCTTGTTTGGCATTGCTATACCGCTTTGTCCAACTCCTAGCCATTGTCACTTACGCCTGTGATTGATATAAATCACGCACTTTCTATCATCGGTAAAAAGATTGCGAAGTCATTCATAGTTACGATGGGAAGCCAGTTGCGTCGTATGTGTTCACCCCCTGTCGGAACGGAAGTGATGGCAATTGGTGGGATATGCAAACTCCATATTTTTATGTCTTGCCTAACTCATTCAGATGTTTTTCTAGCACAGTATAAGAACATCCAAACTGCTTTAATGTGTACACGTTCGCCTCGACGTCAGGTGAATTGCCAAGTTTGAAGTTACTATTTCTAAACCGATCGGTCCAATGCTGGACTGTGAGAATGACGGGTACATTGTTACCTATCGTACTGCATATGTTGTTTGCTACGTTCGTCACTCTGCGACCTAGACGAAATTCATGAAATAAAAGCATTCAGAACCCCCTATGAGAAAGCTTCATTTCTGATCCGAAACCAGCTTCTTTACTAATAATTTTGTCGTAAATGGCAAGATATTTATATACTCCCTTTATATATCCTAAGTATGAAAACTGTTTGACGTTTCGCAAATTTTTTAGACAATTTAAAGAAAAACGCAAAACATTTCTTACCAACCCAATGAACACTTCGACTATTTGTCTGGATGTTAGAATTATACTTGAATTATCAATTTAGAAAAAAAGTTAAAAACTGCGTAAATTGTATCTGATCACGGACCGTAGTATATCTGTATCTGCATCTGCATCATTTATTGGTATTCGTATACAAAAGTCTTGAATCTCCGTAAAATCATTGATTTTTATCGGTTTACAGCCGTTTACGGACCGACCATGTTGACCTGAGTTAGATAGACTATAAGAGTTTGTTGATTGAGATTCATTTCATCAGTTCAAAATTTTTGTACATCGTTCTAGTGCTCTAAATGTGTTTCTTTTATCTAATCAGATGTTTAAAAATGAAAGTTATCCATTAAAATTAATTGTTAAATAAAAGTAAAGAAAGAATTCGTTTCTATTGAAAGACAACTGAATTGATAAAAGAACTTTTCTGTTTATATAATGAACAAAGGAAGCGTAGAACATCTCAATAAATGCTTGAAGGTATACATGCATTTGTTTTGAAATTCATACGCATTGATTTTGTGATACAAACAATCAATTGACAAAATAGTAAGAGGGAATAAGAATAAGAATAAATATAAATGAATGAATCATTTGATTTCCCACGTTAATTGTAGTAAGACTATTTAAATTTAATTATGTTATTGATTGTATTTTATCAATAAAAACTTCAATTTTAAAATTTAATATTGTGCATAAACAAAGTAGATTAAATGAGAAAATATTGTATCAGAAAGAGATTTTATATCCTGCATCAAATATCCGACCGATGAGATATTTGTTTCTCTTTGCAACTGGTCACCATTGAATATTTATGACAAGTAAGAAATCAACATACATACTTATTCATTCTTTTCTTTTTTGTGTTTAAACAGTGACCTACCATTTTTCTGTTACATATATCACACCCTCAAGTACATTCAAGTATTCAATTATTGAAGTATTTGAAAATGTGCATCCAGCACATTTCTTATTGCAAATTCTACAAAAGTGTGTATATGTACATCTGCACACATAACCAACTGTCTATAAGCACACAGGTAGGTAAAAGCAATCTATTACTGAATATAAAGTCATGTTATAATCTTTTATGTATTTGTTTATTAATATATATTAAATATCTTACCTTTTTAATAATTTTATTTGATTAATTCGTTATTACATACAAATAAAGTATGAATCAATTAGTACATTATACAATTATAGAAAGAAAATGAAGTCAAATAAAGCTCAACTAATTTAGAATTATTTCTGATGCTTCTTCTCTTTGGTTTTGAAGGAAATGGTTGAATTTCATTATTTTTAATATATTTAACATTATGATCATACAAAGATATCTCATTACAAAACATTAAAGATATTCCATCTTTATAACAAAGAGACGTAGCAAAAACCTACACAAATAATCCACTGTCATTACCGCCAATTCGCTGTTGAATATTTTCAAATGAATGTAACACTTTTTCTTCATCAGGTAAGATGTCTTTAAAAAATTCAATTAGTGGTTCTTTTGAATAACTTAACAAATCATAAGTTTTTCAAATATTTTTTCAATCCAATCTTGATATTGTTAACTAATGATCAGTATTTACATTATAAATAAAAATTGAGTTTTCTAATGAGTCTATGTATAGTTTAATTTGTGCAGGGTCACATATACCATTAATATTTAGAATTTTTATCTAATAATTCAAAAAGAATAAATATGTGAAAATCAGTTAACAACATCATATTATCATAAACATCACAAATCAAATCTAACTTTTTATTATATTTATGATTATATATTTTGTAAATCTGGTGAAACTTATCTATCAGTTCTTTTATTTATTTATTTTATCTTGATTGGTTTTGTTATCATTTTGCTTATAAATTACCGATGATACTTTGCGACCTGATCTGTCTCAAAAGTTAACTAGCGGACAACTGAAAACCACTTTTCCAGTTATTGTTAAATCTTTGTCAGCTTCTTGCACATTTTAGTATCAAAAATCATTAAAGAATTTTTTCATTATGTTTTCATTATATTTAACCGATGAACATTTAATTTCCACTAACGAATAATAATTAATACACAGATTTTTAAATTCTCGCTCAAAATGCTTTCAAATCACAAATTGCTTTGCAAAGAAAAATCGTTTTCTTGCTTTATTTTTCCGACTGAAGAATTATAATGAACGCAAATAAATACTTAGATCTAAAGATAATAGTAAAATAGAGGTTTTTTTTTAAATAGACTTTTGAACGATATAATAATATTTATTTAGTACTATCAATAAATATTATTATATTAAATGAGTCTATTTGATTATAAAAATTAACAATTCATTTAATTTTATTTATACAAATATTAATAAGCTCAATAGAGAGAAGATTAGAGTGAAAATTATTTAATTTATCTTATGATGGGTTATACCCTCAGATTGCAAGGTATTTGATTTTTGGAGCTAATTAACTAAAAAAAGAAAATGTGAAATTTTTCATTTTATAATTGGCCGATCAGAGAATTAACATAATTAAGAGAGAAGAAAAGCGTGCAACACTAGATGATTTTCATTCACTCCATTGAACGTAATGAAATTCAACTATTTTCTTTGAAACCAAGAAGAAGCATCAGAAATAATTCTAAATTAGTTGAGCTTTATTTTACTTCATTTTCTTTCTATAATTGTGTAATATACTACTTGATTTATACTTTATGTGTATGTAATAACGAATTGATAAAATAAGATTATTAAAAAGGTAAGATATTTAATTTATATTAATAAACAAATACATATAAGAATATAATATGTTTTTATATTCAGTAATAAGTTGGTTATATCTATTTGTATGTATATAGTCTTTTAGCTACGTACATTTGTGTATACATGAACACTTCCATACTATGAAATCGTCCTCACCCTCGCACACTTGTCAACTCTCTTGCCTATGAAGCTATGGAAATACATATAGTGTCTCTTTCGATGAACATGATTCGAAATCATGCATACAGGATTTTTATTCTCATTAAATTTTTCGCTAAAACACATACACACAATGCATCCCTCCTTCAATTATGTTAAACTTGAAAGCTCAATTCAATTATTGAACCAATGTTCAAATGCTTAACTATTCGTTTTCATAACACTACTAACGACAGAGATGATGCATATGCATGCTTTCATGATGTCTTCACCAAGACAACAGTAGCATAATCACAAATCTTCTAATAGGAGATACCTATCTAAAAAAAGTCTTTGATCTGACGCATAGTCTTTAAGTGCTCCACTTCTCTCCAGTTATCTCTCCTCTAAGAGGAGTGCTCGGGCTCCTTCAGTATTTTCCTGACTATACTTCTGCACGAAAACTGACGTGTGTGTTTTCACAATAAGATTGGTAAAAGAGTTACCATGTGTGCTTGCGTACTATCGTAACATCCACAGCGAAAAATATGATATGAATATTTTATATCCATTATAATCTTATCACGTATCTTTAGACTTATGTAATTAATCGAAAGCGAAATAATTGAATATTGAAATAGAAAGCAAAAAGTCCAAATATAAAGGACATTTACTAATAATGCAGATACCACGAAAGATACTTGTTCATATTACTATTCTTCTATCTATATTATTCATTACATGGTTATTTTTTAAATACAACTTACAAACATTCATATTCAAACAACCTTCTTCTT
>JAJEKB010009147.1:0-19157 GCA_022393335.1 Macrotrachela quadricornifera | reverse complement strand
TCAAAAAACTATTTCTTTGTTTACTTACTTTTGGGCCACCCGGTATATGATATTTTTAAACAAATGATTAGCGTTTGATTACAGGGATTAGCTGAGAAAAAAATCCATAGTTACTTTTGAAAATTCTTCTGCTTTAGTTTTTAATGACTACTTCGACTTTCTTTGATGCATATTTTTCTAATTTTGATACAAAAAATTTTAAAAACATTCCATATATATTTTTTTCATTCTTTTCGACCCTTAAAACATCGCAAAAGTTAAAAACAAAACATTGTATTGTTCAGGTAATATGAAGAAGACTTTAAAATTCTATAGAATAGTTCAGTTCGTTTGAATGGAGTTAGTGAACTTAAGCTAGTTGATCCCTAATCGCGAAAAAAATGATTCATCATGTCTTGACAAAATGAACGGAATAATAAATAATTGATAGAAAATAATGGCAAGACGGTTATGTACACATTAAACAGTGAGATCCGAATTTATTTTTTTGGAAACGAAAATTTAGAGAGAAAAGAAGACGATAAAAAAAGAAAAATGGAAAATTGAGAATGAATGATGGTGTAGTGATACAGATCATAATATTACATTTGTTACACGTTAATTGTCGATGAAAACTAAATCATATCGAATTTGTTAAAATAATGCAGAGATCAGTCTGTTTTCAATTGATTCATGCTTATCTTCAAGATAGTTTTTATAAGAGATAAATCTCATATTATTATCAATCCATATTTGTAATTTTGTCTGAATATATTGATTCTTATCTTTATCAGAAGGTATAAATCGAAATATTAAATTTTGTTTTTTAGCTTCATCTTGCAATAAAATAAAAAATTTTTCTTCATAAATCCATCCAGTTGATATATTCAATAAAGTTATTGACGAAAATTTTGAAATATGATTTATTAAAGATATCCAAAAATCTGAACCATTTCCAGAAGACATATGTTCAAAACTACAATGAAGTTTTTCTACATTAGAAAATATTTCATAAAATTTTTCCATATGATGATAACCATTATGATTAATTATGTATAATGTTTTGATCATTTTATTTAAATATTTACATAATTGAGTATCATGGAAAAATGATCGAATAAGATCAGTATCAAGAGTAATTTCTGATAATTGTGGTGATTCTTTTAATATTTGTAATAAAATTGATGTTTGAATATGATAAGATGATAAATTTAAATGTTTTAATTTCGATAAATTAACTTTTTTTTGAAGATATTCGATATTTCCATTATTAAATAAACGATCATTTGGAAGCCAGGGTTGACTTGTTATGGATAGATCTGTAATATTTGAAAAGTAATATGGATATTTATTTATTGATAAATTATCATGTAATTTTAAATTTGTTACTTTATCATGTACATGAAAATAATCTATCGGTTTATTTGAATAACTATCAGTATACCATATTAGTTCATAATCATTAGAGAAATAAGGTATTGTAAAAATAATTACAAAATTAAAGTCTAATATATAAAGAGTATTCCACTGATGTTCTATTTGCCAAAAATGACTTCGAAATTGTGTTAACATATCAATAATATCACTGTGTTCTTGTCCTCCATGATAAACTTGAAATTTAAACATAAATATATTTAAATAAGGTAATGAAGATTTAATTAAATATTCCCATGCATTAGCATCAATCATACTTTTATGAAAAGAAGAAGAGATTTTTAAACTTATTAAATTTGGTGTATGTTTTACTAACATTTCAAAATATATAAATTCATGTTCAAAACTATCTATAATTAATTCTTTTAGATAAACACCACAATCATCATTAGTTATATATGATATATTCTTTGTTGATTTGTATAAATAAAGTTTTCCAATATGAAGATATTTTAACATCGGCATAAATTTGAATAGATAAATTATTTGATCACAATAATAATAATTAACTGTTAATTTTGTAATTGATGATATTTGATTTGTTGACATGAAATCAAATTCAAATTTTGACACTGATAAAGTTTGTAATTGAGACATTGGTAGAGAAGATAAGATTTCATTTATATTATCATCGAAGAATTCTAAATGACAACAATGTAATTGTGGTATTAATGGTAACATTGATTTTAATAATATTCCATCATTTTCTTCAATATCAATTAATGATAATGATTGAAGATTAGAAAATTCATTTAATGAAAATAATTTAAGAAATAATTCGATTTGACCACATGCATCTTTATTTGATAAATTTAATGAATAAATATTTTGTTTCATCGTAGAATTTAATAAAATTTCTTTACAAAATCGATCAAATATAGTTTTTTGAGCACTTTTAAAATTTAAACATAATGGAATATTTCGAATTAGTTTGTTAAAACGATTATTTAATTGATCAAATGAATGAAATATATCCAATGCATTAAGATATTCAAAACATTCGATGATTATTTCATTTGGTAATAATTCAAATTTATTCATTATTAAATTATTGAAATTGAATAGTAGACGATTATTTATTGATTTTTACTTTTATCATGAAAGTATACATAAATAACTAAAATGATGAAAGTGTACTTTATAGAAGAAAATATTTATTGAAGGTGTATGTGTATATTAATACAGAACGACAAAAATGAGTTAGTAATTACTATTTCTTTTGTTCCTAATATTCATAAACGTGCTTTTTCATCAAAAAAAACTTTGTTTTGATGCATAAAAACGTCGTTCTTTTAACGCTTCTCTGACTGAATAATTATCAAAGTATTCGTCAGGTGAATTTTTTCGATAACATTAATCTAATAAGTTCTCTCAAATTTTCGACTGATTTTCGAGTTGAATAATTGCTAAGTTTAAAAAACAATCGAATGTTTTAAAAATCTAATTCTGTAAAGTTTTAATCGTATAAAATGTTTTCATTTAAAATTTTTTTAAGTAGATTTTCTGCAATTTATAGAGGACGTAAGTTATTAATCAACATATACTTTTAATAACGTAGACTTCTATAATTTGTAGAGCATATGACTTAATGGTTATAATTTATTGTTTTAATAACCACAATAGCCTGCGATATGTAGAGGTCGTAAGCTATTTATTAGAATCAATTTTTAATACAGGAGAATTTTTGTAATTTGTAGAGGACGTGATTGACTTTTTTTTTTATTATTGGCATAATGAAGACCCTCTGACCATGTTGGTCCTAGAAGGACAATTGAGCTCGCAACCAGAAATGAAAAATTATAAGACAGATAAAAAGAAAAAAAGAAGAAACTCTGGAATTCATAGATATGGTACAGCAGAATGGAACATGATGGAATATAAGATTAAGAGGGGAGGAAACCAAATAAAATACAATAAATATTTCGCACGAACACCAGCGCTCCGTACACCGCGCAAGCAAGAACAGAAGAAACATGAATACTAAGCACGTACATGAGCAACACTTAATATTATCATTCATTGTGTTTTTTTCTCTTCATTCTTTTCTATTTGGTGTCTGCTTGTGAAATTACACACCCCGTACTGGTTGTATGTCCTTATCTCGCTCCATATTCAACATGTGTATTAAATCATTTAATTTTTTGCTGTGGTCGTGTATCTGTTGTTCGAAGTTTAGTTTCAGTTCCTCGATCAGTTTACTGTGGTTATGGCAGTTTGTGGGTATGTTTGCACTAATAGTTGTAAGTTGAGGTGTATTATCTATCGTTTTTTTACTGATGTATTTAACTAGCTTCGGTCCCACAAATTTCTTTGTTACCATTATTAACAACGTACATATCATTCCCACAGTAATCGATACCAACAGAAATTCACGCCCAGAACTATGTGGACGTGGTGCTCCAAAGACGTGTTTTTCAATTTCTTTCGTTTTTTCCACCATTTCCTTTATGTGGCTGGTGTTAGCGAAGTTATTGATGATGAGGTTGAGCCTATGTTCTAAATTTTCAATCTTTTTGTTGTGGTTTACAATAGTGTTAATTAGCCCCTGGTTTTTGTTTTCGTTGTGTAGAAGCTCTTGATCGTGTGTATTAAACCTTTCATGATAACGTTCTGCTTGTTTTTGTGTGCTGTTGGTAAAGGATGATGGTATTCCGTATGTAATAAAGTGTCGATATGCTTGAGAACTGAATAGTGTAAATGTTTATAATATCCTTTTGTTTTCGTTCTTCAGTTCTTTTTTTTCTTTATCTGCCATTACTTCACTCTTCTCTCTTTCTCTCTTATCCCCCTTTGGTTTGTCCGCTTGACCTGTACTCTTCAGCTCTTTATCAGATTGCTTATTCAGAAACTTTCGGGGAATAGTGCGAAGCAAGAGAGTTCATCTTCATCATGTGCAACAACTGAATCCGAAGTACCATGCGATATCATCCATTTAAGCGCATTTCCCAACACAGGACGTGATTGATTCATGAGAATAATCTTTTAATTGCATAAAGGTTTGCAATTTGTAGAGATCATTGTGAATGTAAAAATAAACTGAAGTATTATGTCTACGAGAAAGACCAATACTTTTTAATAATTTAAAATCAATGAAATGATTGTCTGTTATTCAGGTAATGATACTACGATTGCACGAGCAAGGGTTGCTAATGCAGGAACATACTAAAGAAGTAACATCTTAAGAATGATGAAGAACTCTTAACTAAGTTTTATTCAAGTTTATTTCAACAATTCAATATTTGTTTATTACACTAAAAAAAATTCTGTCGATTACAGGTTGAAATTTTTACAATTTGGTTATTTCCATATAATCTGATACTTATATGTATCGGTATCAATGATGATATAAGTTTGATTTGATTCATAATGATGTTATGAGTGTTAATAGAATCTAAATGAACTACTCTTCCAATATCGTTATCTTTTGTGAATAGATGCTGAAGCATCTCGATTAATTAATTATTGTTAGAGTCCTGCGGAACAAACTTTTTTATTGTCCTGCCCAGAAATATTTTTTTAATAGTCTCGATCCCGAATGTCCCGCAGATCTCTATTTGGGAGTCATTGCAAGAAGCAGACAATATTTTTCATTATCTCGATAATCGTTTATAGTAAAAGAAAAAGTTACAGAAGACTCAATATTCTCTCCATTTCAGTCATATTTTATATAATAAATTGATCTCTGAATATCGTAATATCGGAAAATATATCAACATCAACATTGAATTATATTGCATTATCTAACATAAAAAAGTCAGCTTATTAAATTTTTTCTGTGGTAAAAGTTTGTTCAGTGTGTTAATTATTCACGATTCGTACAATACTATATCTAAAACATATTCAGTTAGATTTTTTTTGCGGAATACTTTGAATACAATGCATTATATGTCTTTCGGATAAACAGTAGAATATATTCCAAAATATCGAACTTACTAAATTATAAAACCATGTATTTTCATAAAACAAACTTGCTACTCAATTAGTAATTTTTTCAGCAGATTATTTCTAATAAAGTTACTTTCAAATATTCTATTGGTATTATTTATCTAGCAACTGTGGTACAGTTTATCTATGATAGATTAATTTTCATTTCATAAAGACTATTGCTTTTAGTGATGTCATGAATTACAGATTAAACTTGTCGATATTTTCTTAATCTTAAATCGCATTTTATGCCAATTATACAATTGAAAAAATGTCTATCAAATACATAAGAACAATAATTTTTTATAAAATTGTAAAACTCTATTCAAGTTCTTGTAAGCATCATGATCTACATAAATGTCAAAGAATTACAATGCAATCATAGTCATAATCACTGAAGTTGAAAACGAGAACAACAGAAGAGAAAGAACAAAGGTATAACATGGAATGGAATTTCATTGGTGCAAGCTAACAAGGATAAGTTACATGGAATATGTTATTAACAATATGACACTTATTTCGAATTGGTTACGAATCACAACAGATGGCTTTATTATTTGAAATTGATTGCTTCAATAGAAAGCAATGAATATGTATGAGAAGAAAGAGAACAAACTTTCATTCTTTCTCCACTCTTAGCCCCGGTTATCAGCCAATACGATTTCATTCTGTACCATGTTAGTGCCATAACCACATTACATGATGTTGTTGTTATTGCTTTTCTTGTTCTTATCATGGCGATGTCATATCTTTTTACGCATTTCGTACGTGTTACAATTTATAGACAAAAAAAAGAATCGAATATCTCCATAAATCGTATCGTTGTGGTTGAATTGAATTAATTATACGAAAAATGTTAAGAAATGAAGATTGTTATTCATTAATCATATCAGATGCGTTCTCACAAGATTTGTCAAGTACTAAAATAAATACCTTAGATGAACGTCGTCGTTATTTCTTTGATCGTGAACATAATAATCTTGAATCACATCAATTAATATATCTCAATACAAATTTGAATAATACTTTACAACATACAATTCCGTTCTTATTGGAAGACTTTCGTAAAATTATTAATTATACAAAATTGATTAATAATATTGAAGAAGCTATTCAATTTATTGAACAAACAAATGATACAATAGCATTTCTAATTTGTTCTAATTATTCTAATCAAATTATCATTCCTCAAATTCATAATCTAAGACATATACGATCAATTTATATCTATTGTCAAGAAGAACATGAACATCAAGAATGTCCACAAGAATATAATAAAGTAAATTATTTATTATTAAAAAATTCTACACTATTATTTTTTATTTTATATAGACCAAAAACATCTACATTGATTTGCAATTGCTATTAAAAGATCTTAAATATGATACCGATCAATATTCACAGCAAGCGAAAGATGGCATTTTTAGTGAAGTTGGAAGAGATAATTATACAACAAATATGTTGACATTTTCATGGTGGAACTATGTAATTTCTATGCTCTGTCATTTGACATATCCTGATAATTGTCTTCAAACGTTTCTTACAACATTAAGACATTACTATCAAAATCGAGAAGCGGAATTGAGAATACTAGATGAATCTGAACAAACTTATACATCTAATAAAGCTATTTATTGGTATACACGTGATACATTTTTCTTTCATCTTCTTAATCGAGCACTTCGTCAAAAAAATATCGAAGTTATTTTTTTATTTGGTTTTTTTATCAAAGATATGTATATACAATTAAAGAATGAACATGAAAATTTTCAAACTAATTATTCTGATGTTGGAATAGTGAAAGTTTATCGTGGACAGATTATTTTATCAGATGAAATTTCTACGCTTACAGAAGATACTGATTTTATAACTACTAGCTTTCTTTTAACAACTTTAGATCGTACTCTTGCAGCATTTTTAGTTGAATCAACAGCTTCTCAAGATGATCAATTGCAAAGTGTTTTATTTGAAATTCAACTTGATAGTCGTTTTACAACTCATCCGTTTGCACATATTGCAAGTTTATCTTGTTTTCCTAATGAAGATGAAGTTTTATTTATGATTGGAGCTCATTTTAAAGTTATTGAATATTCCCATAATGATGATACAAATCTATGCGTAGTAAAACTGAAATTAGAAGATGAATCATCTTTAAAACAAGAATATGATGTTATTGGAATAACAGCAAGAGCAACATTAAAAAATTGTATCAATGAAATAATACATCATCTATATAAAGTGAGTTTAGAAGAGATAAATAGTCTTTTTATAGAATTACAAGATTTATATCCCTCAGAAACGAAATGGTTAAATGCAGTTAAATACTTTATGATTGCTCGAATCTATCAACAGTTTCATATTAAGCATTATTCTGAATATGTACAGATTACATTGGATAAGTTGAAACAAGCATTAAATATTTATCAATCATTTATTAATGACAACGAACTTACCTTTGCTATTGATATCGGTCGTATTTGTTGCGATTTAGGTTTCGTTTATAACATTTATGTAAAAGATAATATTCTTGCTAATAATTACTATGATCTTGGAATTAATTCCTGCACTTTATCACTACAGTCAATCGTCGATAAACATAAACGAATAGAACTTTATAATATAATAGCCTTGCTTTCTCAAAATAGAGCAAGAATTACCGATGATGAAATTCAACGAAAAGAAATCTTACTCAATTGTATTACATATCGAGAACAACAATTGGAAGAGTTATTAAGTTATCTTCCAGCAAATCATTCAGATCTTTTAAATTGTATTCATAATTTAGCTGAACTTCAGAATTTAGTTGGTCTTGTTACAGAAGCAACAATGAACTATGAAAAGGTAATAGAAATTTATTTGCAATGGGATGAGCCAAATTTTACTTCAAGCGCGGAAAATTATGGTAAAATTTCTAAAATGTATGCTGAACAAAAACAAAATTATACTTTAGCTCTTCATTATAAACAGAAAGAACTTGAATGCAGATTAAAATATAGAGCAATTCAAACAAATTCTATGGCATTAATAAATAGTATTAATTTTGATTTGTGCGAAACATATCGAGAATTGGCCGATGTTTATATTCAACTATCTCAATATGGATTAGCTTATGAGAGTTTGGAAATATCCAAACAATTACATGAACAGAATGATTTTTATGATAGGAAACGAAAAATCAGGGATATTATACGAAAAATGAATGATATAAACGAATATATATTAGAAAACTATGGATTAACAGAGATGATTACAATAAATTAAGAACGGATAGATGTGCATGAAAGTATAAACATTTGTTTGAAAATATATCATATATGTTCTATAATTCTAACATAAATACAAATAAATAAATCTTCTCGAGATGCGTGTACGATATTACAAAAAAAAGATGAATTCACAATAATCATGTTTTAACATTTTCAAATATGCGCTACAGGGATATGCCGTAATAATAGATGAAAAGGTCGCAAGCAAGCTCTCTATATGTCTTCTGTCGTTTTCTGACATGCTAAATTTTCAGCATGGAGATTTCTTGAGCAATATCGGGTACTACCGCTAGTAGCAAATATTTTCATAAAATCAGTTTTAGACAGATTCAATAATTGGTGCAAAACGAATATTAATGATTTCAATACTGGAATAAGATGTAAGTAAAGATCTAATTTGTTGATGATTTACCTCATAGAAATGACGACGAAAAGTATTGAAATCATGTGGACGTACAGTTTAAAACGATGAATTGACTTGAGCACAAATTGATTTCATTCGATATGGTTTATCACATTCGAAAAGTATTATTTTATTTTTCTCATTTTTTGGTAGATAAAGATTATAACGAAATAATTTTTTGTTATCGAAAACATGAAGTTTAATTAATGGATGTTGAACATTAACGAATTTCAAATAAATCGATTTGATATTCAATATCTAGATAATTTTGACTTGATTTATAATCAAAACCGACTAACGACATATTCTAACTGACTATATTTTAAAACGAGAAATAAGAAAATAAGAATGAAAATTACTCTAGTCTAGCGATTTATAACAGAATAGACTGAAAACCGTAGTATATATATGATCAAAAAATTATGTAAGAACAGAAAAAATTGCTTCATCAACGACTTATTTTATTCACATTACGCACCATTACAAAAATATTTTGTTATAGTTATCTATTGATTCAAATTTTGGGATCGTTTTCATGACATCATGTAGCCACCTTTGTACTTACTATAAAAAGATCTACCAATATCAAATTATAGTTCCGAAAACTAAATAAAAAAAAATTTCCTACAAAGGAACGAGATTGACCACCTAAAGTTGCTACTCCCATTCTCAGCATGAGCAACACCTTTAGCTTGGGCTGTCATCCACATTTACAACAAGAGAAATGTTGTTTGTTCATCTTTCGATGAGGGTGTCCGTGTTCTTCCTGCCACTTCAGCAGAAAAATATGTATTGTCCTCATTCTCAGCGAGCTAGATTCATGTGTTTGTGTTTCCAGCGTATTCATTTCTATTCTTTTAACAATCTAAGATCAGAAAGCAAAGAAAAGTAACATATATTTCTTAATTGTCAGTCGTTATAGTAACATACGACTGTTCCGAAGAAAAACAAAGAGAAGAAAGAAATTGAGAGAGAACGAGAGTAAAACTAGTTTTTCTCTTCTCTTCATCACATTTTCTCGCTTTTTAAACTTTACTAAATCGATTACATGGTAAACAAACTGACAGAATGAAATATTAAAGATAACTATTGGGTATATATATTCACTAAAATTCTTCTGAATTTAATGGCTGATTCCACATTCATTGTTAGTCGTGAGTATTCTTGCCGTAATTCATTATCGTCATCATATCAATCAAGTTCATATAATAGACTTTCAGATGGGAGCAAACGAAAGAATACTCTTATTTGGCTAGATGCACATTGTAATGAAACCAATCATAATTATCAAATTTCTCTTAAAGAATTGCAATATGTATCTGATGATATTCATACATTCGATGATCCTGATGTTTGCATCCATTTTCTAACTGAAATTACTGATCAATCAAAAAGAAAGTCATACTAATTATTGGTGGTATGTTCGTTAAGCAAGTAGTACCAGTAATTGAAGACTGTACTCAAATCAATTCTATTTTATTGTTTCATAATGATATTTGTCAATATAAAGAGTGGTCAAAACAGTATTTAAAAGTCAAGGGTGTATTCACAAATATTTCTTCTCTCATTAAATGTCTTGAGAAAATAATCGATCCGGATTTTTACAAAATGATTGAAATTATTGGACCGTCAAATATTGATTGTGATCATTTAAATTCTTCATTTATGTATTCTCAATTACTGAAAGAAATTCTATTAGCTCTCCACGGTGAAGGTGCAACCGATCGAAGCTCTTTTATTGAATACTGTTATCAACACTCGTCTGAGAAAACAAAAATCGAAAATTTTGACCGTAATTATAAGGAAGATTTTCCTATTTATTGGTATTCAGTACATCCATTTGTATTCGAAACATTGAATAGAGCTTTGCGTACAGTGAACATCGATCTACTCATAAAGATGATCTTCTTTATCGGCGATCTTCATAAACAAATAGAAAAACTTCATGCTAAGGTTCAGCAGAAAGAACCTTTGATTGTTTATCGTGGTCAAGGGTAAGTGTAACAATTTTTTCAGAGAAGTTAATCCGTACGTAACACCATCTTTATTCTTCAGTCTTACAAAAAAGGAATGCAAGAAACTCGAAGATAGTATTGGCGGTTTTATTTCGTTTAATTGTTTTCTATCAACAAGTACTACACAAATTGTGTCTCATCAATTTGGTGACATTAATAATTACAGAGAAGGATGTAATGGTGTTTTATTTGAAATTAAAATTGATCCTCACATATCATCAAGTCCATTCACATTAATCACAGAATATTCTCATTTTTCATCAGAAAATGAAATTCTATTTTCAACACATACTGTCTTTCGTATAGATCATGTTAATTTAAGTTTGATCAATAATCATGATGAAAATCTATGTAAACTAATTGCTCATCGAAGAAAAGAACTTGAAGGACCAACGACTATACATCGTCTCGCTCAGTTATTATATCGAATGGGTAAATTTACTAAAGCCAAAGAGATTTATCAACGGTTACTTGGTGTAGCAATTTCTCCCAATGATATTCTTTATATTAACCATTATCTCGCTCGAATCGATTGTCATATGGGTGAATTCGGTGAAGCTCTCTCTAAGCATTCTTTATCGTTACAATTTAATAATGGTCGAAATTTGTCACTTACTGCTGATGTGTATGCTGGTATGGGAGAAGCCTTCCTACGACATGATATGCTTGAAGATAGTTTAGAATGTTACGAAAAAGCATTACAAATCGCCGAACGATCACACACAATCAATGATCATAATAAAGTATCATATCTCAATAGCATTGGGTTTGTACTTAAACTTCAAAAACATTATGACAAAGCTAAAAATTACTTCCAAAGGGCACTTGATATTGCATTCGCTCGTTTTCCAGAAACACATCCAGATATAGCTAATTTATATCAAAATATAGGTTCTCTTTACTATGACATGGGTGATTTTCATTCTTCGATATATTATTTAAACAAATCACTTGACATACAGAAATTATCATTACCATCTGATCATCCTTATTTGGGTAATATTCATTACAATCTTTCTAAGACATTCGTCGAACTTAATCAAATCGATAATGCTATTCATCACGGACAATTAGCAGTCGATATTTTGGAAAAGACATTGCCGGATGATCATTTCGAAGTATGTCAAGCTCACGCGCATCTCGAGGCATTATCTATTAGCCAGCGTTGGATGCGCTCATCTGATACATTGAAACATGATCGATTGGTACATCTTATAGAGAAAATGGTGATTAAGATGTACAAAGAAAAAGAAGGAACAGATTTTGTCTAAAAACTATTAAAAGATGAGTAGTGGAACTTTTATTGAAAACAAGATCGAAGCTGATTCGCTTGAAAAACTTTATAGTCGTTGGCTTTCTTCGCGTGCCATCAACTACAAATAACAGCCCACAGGCTATTGCCTAACATTCAAACCAATTTACAAGAGTAGTTCCTATGAATCTTTCCTGAAATAAATTTGCACTGAATATTTTAGACTAATAACTAGTCATTCATTGAATCTATAACGAGAGGCTTGATGAAAAATAAATTCATCACACTAGAATTGCCCTACAGCGACGTTTGCCAAATATGGTTGTAAACGTGCTAATGACTATTTGAGGATAGTAACAAGTAAATCTATATTACTCTTCTTTTAACTAAACGAAAAAACATTATTTCCCTGAAAAATTTTGTACAATTTCTCAATTTGTTCCAGAGAAAAATATTTTTTTGTAAAGTATCATTAAAAATCCTTTAATTTTTGATAGAAAAATCATTCGTACTGGTAAAAATACGCTTTAATTTAATGCACACAGTAAAAACGAAAATATAAGGACAGCATAATACACTGAAGCGGAAGTGTTCAAATTCGCTTATTCAAAGAATATCGAGAATGAAATTAAAATATTGAAGCCATATTCATCCGAATAGAATATACAGGAGTCTGACGTTATTAAAGAACGTACATTATTAATAATAAGATGCAAATTCGCTATAGCTATGTAAGAAGCATAAAAAATAATTGAAAAGTTATTGACGTGCTGCTCATTCGTTGATGTAAAAGTAGAATTATATTGATGCAGATAAAAAGAAAGATTGATTTTTCTCAGCATCGTTTTCAGAACATGAATACGATCAGGTAGGTAAAACTGCTTACTTATTTGAAAACTACACATTTGTTGGTTTACCTTTGAGATGGAAATTACCATGCAAAGGATGACAATACCCAACATGGGTACCTCTATCCTCTCAAGGATTAATCTTCGGAGTACTCACGAATGTTATAATAGTGATTAAAAGTAATCTCAAGAGGTCTTATTCGATGTTGTGGAAGAAAATTTCTTTGAAAGAATATTAAGATTGGAATTGCTTGCATTTGTGTTTTTTCTTAGACAATTCGAATACATTAGCTACTATCACTATTACAATAATTACAAGTATCACTACTCAAGGTAATCTTACTTTTTACTCTCTCCCTCTCTTGTGATGAATTTTTACTGATAATATTTCTTGATTTGTAGCTTATTATTCGTACTCAAATTTTACTGTGAAAATTAATTGGAATTATCCGAGTAACGATATCGTACATATTTCACCAATGTCATTTCTCGTCTGTTGTTCATAGTGTATGTTTACAAGCATATGTACGACGTTTGTTATAACGAATTCAACATATTCAATAGATTCAATAGGAACAGCAAGATGAATACAAGTTTATATCATTACATTGTTGAAAAGAAAAACTGATTCTCAATGAAGCATTTACATTGTTTTTGTAGTATTTTTCGTTTAAATAATTGAGCAATAATTTCAATATTACAAGTGTCAGATAGCACTGACATAGAATTTAAACCTAAATCAAATGTTTCTTTTGATTATTTAGCTACATATTTCTATAAATATCTGTACCATCTATTTATTTTTCGTTGTTTCTAGCTATAATTAATTTTAGTCATATTAGCTGGTGAAGTCATTGGGATATGAAAAATTTCAAAAGGATAGATCTATTTTGGGAGTGAAATTTTCGCTCGAAATATCATAATACGATTTCTTGGTAAATACCATGTCATTGGCTAAAATTGTGGTAAAATACCTAGAAATTTGGACAGAAGATCTATAGGCATTTATCCTTTTGTGGTTTTTTATATTTGAATGAGATCGTTTTCATTATGTACGTGTTCAATCTATTGCAGACTAAAGGATCAGACCAAAGCAAGTCAAAACAATGACTGCTCAACATCGTATAGATAATTTTGAGAGAACAATGTACTGCCGTGGGACAGCCAATAATTGATCGATATGCATAGATTATTTGTACAAATTTGTCAACATGATCCATGTTTGAACACTCAACCATCATATATAAGCATTTGTTGCAAAATATCTCATGGAGAACAATATGAAGTACTTGATCATAAAATTATTTTCTATTCTTTCACAGCAATCGGACTTTGAGCAGTCGTCCTATTCCGCGATGTTGCACATTATAGAATCAGTTTCAACAATTCCGGAATTGTATGAAACTTTCGTCAAATGAAATTCTGGAATAGATGGAACTAATTGCAAGGGTGGAACTGATTCCAAAATGAGCAATATCGCGGAAGAGGATGTATTCTCTAGAATTGGTACAAATCAAACATCCGTGATTAGTTATAAGTCACATCCATTACATATCACGTTGATCAAACTTTCCAGAGCTCAATACTTGTTTCGAGCAGTTCCAGTTCATCAAATTTACTTAGGGCATACCAAAAGTAGTGGCAGCGGCACTTCCTTTGCTTACAGAAAGCTCGAAATAATTTTCTTCTTTTATAAAAAGATAGATCGTCTTTTACTCTATTTTTCTATACTATTTGATCACTACTTATCTAATACCATAATAATAGAATTTTGATAAAAATTATTTTTGTTACCACCTAGTTAGTTGTTTCAGATCATAATGTGTAGAGCATTTTGTATCCCATTTTATCATCGTTTAATACTTTGTATTAGAAAAAAACAAAATATACCGTAAGATGCACGGTGAAAAGCTCTACAATTTACAAAGAACAGCTATAAAAAAGTGACATAGACAAAAACGAATACAGCTCTTAGCAAAAAAAGATCCTGTTTTCGTAACGTCGAAATATAGTTGCTCAAAGTTTTGCTCATTTTGAAAACAAAAAACATGCAACTATACAATAAGTAGTCCTTTAGAAATTGTAGAGCTTTTCACGCTGCATCTTCTAGTATATTTTAGTCTTTTAAAATAGTTTGTTAATTAACGACAAAATCATAAAATGGGATACAAATGCTCGACACGTTATGATCTGAAATAATTAACTAGGTGGCAACAAAAATAATTTTTATCAAAATACTATTATTATGGTATTAGATGAGTAGTGATCAAATAGTATAGAAAAATAGGGTGAAAGACGCTCTATCTTTTTATAGAAGAAGAAAATTATTTCGAGCTTTCTGTAAGCAAAGGAAGTGCTGCTAGCACTGCTTTTGGTATGCCCTAAGTAGTCGTTTTCATATAGTTACGTCTTACGAAAGAAAGAGGCAACAGCAAAGGATGAGTCAGATTGATTGTACCTTTTCATAGCACATGTGCAAGTCATTATCAAATTGCACCACTAGCCAACAACAAACGAGTCATTAATATGCATAACCAAGTGTGACATATTTTATTCGGTGAGTATTTCAATAGATGTGTAAATAATTATCATATAAGAAGAACAAAAAACATGGACTATTTCTTGACACAAAATTTCATATCTGTTTACTCTAGATCGATTTTTCACATCGAAATTTGTTAGAGGATGATATTCATCATCCTCTTTTCCTGTCATTTCTTTCATCGGTATGTTCCCACTTCTCTTCATCTTTGTTCACTCGTGCTATAAATAGTACTGATTTCTTTACAATAAATCATCACTATTTATCATAACATCTTCTGAGTTAGTCATCAGAGCGATCCGACAGGACGCACGCTCACAAAATTTCAAGTGAAAAGCATAAGAAATATTCATCATAATCCGAAGGATATAAAGGTAAATTGTGGCTCCATCGTTTTTGCATTAGGGTACATCTTTATCCCATTGACTAAGCATGGATTTCGTTTACTCGTAAAAGATTATGGGAAGGAGAATAGCGTCTTGTTTTTTTATTCTTCACCTTCATAATAACTCGCACGAACAAAAAAAATAACACGTTCTTTACTTGTTTTTTTTGTTTAAGTAATAAGTAAAGGGAGTAGTTTCTATATACATGTATATATAACTTTATTTACGTACGTAAATATATCTTGTAGAACTTTTGAAAATATCTGGCATAAAAATACCAATGTCCATCAATCAATATCCATCACTTGAAACATTGCCTGCAGAAATAATCTATTATATTTGTGATCGTCTTGATGCAAAAACAATACTAATGTCATTTCGTAATATATGTCAACGATTACACAACATTATTAATAACTATGGTAATTATATTCTTGATTTCAAAGATATTTCACAATCAGATTTTCGACTTATTTGTCGTTTAATTAATCCTCAACAAGTTAAATCATTGTCACTGTCTCAACAAAATACAACATTTGATCAAACTCTATTCTTCGATGAACGATTTTGTGTGAAAGATTTCACACAAATTCGTTCTCTAATATTAATTTCAATTAAAGAAATTCGATTGAAAACAATTTTAAAATATATTAATATCCCATCACTTATTTCATTTTCACTTGAAATTACTGAACATAAAAACGACCATAATCATGTAACAGCAATGATTCTCACATCAATACTTAGACAAGCAAATCTTTGCAAATTAGCTCTTAATATTCAATCAGATCGAATACAAGCTATTATTTGGCCTGATTCATGTACAATTGAACAGTTAGAAATTGGTATTTGTATAGGTTTCAAACAAATCAGTGAAATTATTCGTTATTTACCACGTTTGAAAACACTGGCTATCGGCTGTCTTCTAACAGAAAATATTCGTCAAACGAACTTGACACGTTACTGTAGGCAATTAACTAGAGTATCATTAGCGAAATTAAATATAAATATTAATGATCTCGAATTTCTTCTTGAGTCTATGCCGTTATTAATTGATTTGAAACTCAGTGGAGAAGGAAAATATCTTGATGGTTATCGTTGGGAACAATTTATTCAAACAAATCTATCTGAATTGAAGAAATTTCAATTTTATTTTACTGATTATCAAAATGATCAATCAAATTATCCAGATATTGAACAGATTATTCAATCATTTCAAACGCCATTTTGGCTCGAATTAAAAAAATGGTTTGTCATTTGTGAATATAATATCAATATGTCACAATGGATCAAACTCTATTCAATACCAAAATTTATATCTAAATCGAAATTAAACGTTGCATCAACAAGAATTTCTCTATCAACTCTTAGTACAGAAATTGATAAGGACGCACCCATAGTAGTCGGTAGTGACTATATCAGTTTCGATTTTACAAAATTAACATCTGATGACATCGAACAAGAGGTAAAAAATCAGGACTAATCGATAGTCGATAATGAATTAATTTGATTCTTTTTTTTTACTTGTAGCAAAAACCAAAAATTCATCCTTTACTACGCACAAAGAAGCATCTTGCTGTTATATTTGGTTTAGAAGAATCTAATGGCTGGATTTCATTTATTTCATTATTTGTCAATCTCTCGACAATCTCAAAGATTACATTGATAGGAAAATTGATCTTCGAGGCCAATGGATTTCTACTTACTGTTATCAAAAGTTTATTTCAACAAGCATGTAATGTTAGGTATATTTCGCTATGTGGTACAATAATAAATCAGAAATCACTCTTGACAGCAAATGATATTTGTTGGATAATACCAGCTCATGTTCGACACTTGGAAGTGACAATTAAGAATTTCGATGAAGCCAGAATTGTTCTTGAACGACTCAAACATGTGTCCAGTGTCCACTTCTATTTCGATCATACTCCATGTTTGGATAAATATCAAGAATGGTTTGGAATCAAAAATCTATTATATGAAACCAAGCCTTTTTCCGTGTATGTATGGCGTAAAAACGTTAGCATGCCATTAGATGAACAAAATGTGAATAATAAACAAATCAAACTTGCTGATGATCATCAAAATGAATAACTGTCAAAAATTATTTTTCGCCGTTTTTTTCAAATTTCATAGAAAATACAGAAAAATATCGAAGAGTCAAATGTCCAAAATGAAAGTTTCTTTTTTCAATATATATATTTATGAAAGGAATAATGTTATCTTATTATATAAAATCGACACTAAAAAAAGAAAATACTAAATTTGTAAGTTTCACTTCTGTTTTTTGTAAGACTCAAGTAAGAATTATACTTGATAATAAACTAATGATAGTAATGTTAGTTGTATTCCAAAGCGAATTACCATATACATCTGAAAATAATATGAAATAGAGCTTAACAATAAACATATTTTTGTGCGAGATTGCACAGATATCCGTATGATTAGACGATGTCGAAAAATGTACTGCAGTATATCTATTTGATTTCAGAAAGTCTTCTTCAAAAGTCGAAATTTTGAAAAACTCGTGTTTTGATTCATTATGTCGCGTTGAACTTGAAAGTAGTAGTTCTGAAGATAATAATTCATTAATCGAAGAACTCAATCAAAGTTCAATGAATGATTGGGAATGGAAAGTTGATCACTCAAGTTTTTCTACTTCCTTCAATTATTTTGATGGACATACACTAGGAAACAATATAATTCGACCAATAGATTCATTTTTCAAGTTCGAGTCAAGACAGAAATCTTTATACACCAGCTGTTGCCAATAATCTGCTGTTGTGGGTGAAGTTAATCGACGAGATAAAGATGAAAGTAGAAAGCAAATTTCTTATTGATCGAAAGACAAAG
This sequence comes from Macrotrachela quadricornifera, assembly GCA_022393335.1. Taxonomy (NCBI): domain Eukaryota; kingdom Metazoa; phylum Rotifera; class Eurotatoria; order Philodinida; family Philodinidae; genus Macrotrachela; species Macrotrachela quadricornifera. The sequence goes on along the minus strand of JAJEKB010009147.1, from coordinate 255 downwards.
TCTATTATAAACATCTTTCTAATAGTAATATTAGTACTGCACTGATAGGTAATTATTGTAGTAGAAAAAGGCTAGGAAGACTTTGGGCAATGAATAAACAGAAGAAGGTGCGCATCGAAAAGAGTATTAGTGACACAGAAAGTTCTGAAAAACCACAACTGTTAGCTCATATGACAGAAGTTATTTCAGCTCGTCGTAGATGTGCTTTTTGTCGTACGAAAGAAAAACAAAAAAGGACGAATGTGATATGTACTT
>JAJEKB010009145.1:0-28131 GCA_022393335.1 Macrotrachela quadricornifera | reverse complement strand
GATGATTCTAATGTATATAAAATTGTTAATTAAAGCTTCTTTCTCGTCAAAGAAATTTACCTTCCTAAAACCTGAAAAAGTCGATTTTTGTGACTAGTTTTTAACAGAAAGAAAATACCAGACAAAATAGTTTTTCCTTTATGAGACGATCACCTAACTGAATACTACCTATTCCAAAATTTTCAGCTTTCTATCATTTAAAATAGAGAAATTTCAGAAATTCAATTTTGGCTGGGAGGTCCTAAGTTGTACTTCCTATTCGGACCTCTTTGCAAGGTTTTTAAAATTTTTCGAATCTTCAGCTATGCTTATATTTACAAATTCTACAGACGCAAAAGTTTTATTCGATTTGAAGAAAGTCGATGTAATTGTGGTACATTTTCGAAAGAATTACCCATCAACGATACGTGCAAAAACACTTACCTGACGAGGGAACTGATGCAACTGTCAAATCACTTTTGACTTCGAACTTAGTGCATAAGGTAGACCCCGATGTGGTATGAAAAACCTCAGAAGGATAATTGCCCATAGGCTTTTATTCAGAAATTATAGCCATTTTACTAAGATTTTTGTCGATGGCCCTGCACACACCTATAAATCGAATGTCGGTATTTCGAGCTCACACTTTGCCCGAAGATAGCTCTATATTGCAATAGAATCCCTGAAAATATCAGCTCAAAAGCATATTTTCTTCATGAGATATTGAAGTCGCAAAAGAACCACTCATATATAAAGAGCCGTCAGAATTTTTTTGTTTTTTAAGATTATAAGATCGCGAAAAGACAACATGCTTTTGAGCTGATATTTTCAGGGATTCTATTGTAATATAGAGCTATCTTCGGGCAAAGTGTGAGCTCGAAATACCGACATTCGATTTATAGGTGTGTGCAGGGCCATCGACAAAAATCTTAGTAAAATGGCTATAATTTCTGAATAAAAGCCTATGGGCAATTATCCTTCTGAGGTTTTTCATACCACATCGGGGTCTACCTTATGCACTAAGTTCGAAGTCAAAAGTGATTTGACAGTTGCATCGGTTCCCTCGTGAGATCGACAAAAAAACCTTGTGTATGAATAATAACATTTCTCCATGTTGTAGTCATGAATACCAGAGTTGTAACTGGTACCGACAACCGGCGGATCTCATTGGCATATTTCGACCGCCCGATAAAATAGTAAGGGCGAAACCGGCACCCTTTGATATTTTGAACGTCATAGGCGTCCTATCTTTATCACGACTGGTATAGATATTGATACGACACATCACAGGTTTTTGAGTATGAAGGCGAAAGAAGGAAGGGGACAGTCAAGCGAGAGAGTCTAATAAAGAGAAGTCAATTTTACACATTTGATGAGAACTTCTACTCGATCAGAAATACTGGTCTCTGCTCCCTTATATTAGACAGATGTTTATTCTGATAGATTGTTGGCTGTTCGCGCCAGCCAAATAAAGTAAATCCATTGATGATTGATTATCGTTTTCATTAAGATCAAAAAGATCAGAAACAAAATCAAACAAACAACAAGTATCGCATGATCAACAAATGGCTAACAATGCTGATTTTGTTTGCACTATCGCGAATTCTGATCTACTCGATGAAAGTGAAATTCCAAAAAAGATTGCACGTGGTGAACTGGTGCTAGTCGAAAACAAAAGTAGAACTGTTTCTTTAATCTGGTCAAAGCTTGGACCTATCGCTGACTCGAATAACACCGTAAAACTCTTGGACAGCCGGGTAGCATATCGTTTTTGCGAAACTGTGTTCAGGGTACATTCCAAGCTGAAATTTGATGATACGCATAAAAGCAATGGACTAATCACATGAGCTAGACACCTCAATCTTTGCAAAAACCATCGACGAGAACTATCTAAGCAAGCACAACATTCCAATGCCGACGACGTTCAACAGCACGGTTCCCCGTCGGCAACTCAACATATTTCTCGATTCTGTTTTAACAAGAAAAAAATATCCAGGAAAATTTTTATCTAAATTGAAAGAAGCTGAAACCAAACATGTCGTTGCTGGTAAACGAATAACCCATTTTTTGTTCGTTACGGTAGATGTTCACTTTTTTAGGAATGCACTCGTTTCATAGCGTTGAACAAACTGGCTTGCTCGATCTGGCGCAATAGTGTCCAAATAGGATCGTGACACGGACGAATTGATATCCGGGACGTGTGGTTCGGTCAAAGTATGTGAGAAAATTCAAACAGCCTCGAAACAGTATTGAAACTAAGCTTCGTGCAAATGTTTAAGATCGCTCATTTGTTGCTACAACAGATCTTTGGAGAAATGATTACGTCGGACGTTATTATCTCGACTTCATCGTTTTGTAAATTAACGATATGCCACGTCTGAGTCGATTTCTCTTGTATTCTCATATCAGTTCGATTGATAGCAACTGGTTTTTATGACATGCTCTATTGCGATACAAACATTTCGAAGTGAAAACAAAATCAGCAATCAATATCTGGCCGGAAATCGAACGGATATATGCTGAGTTCGGTCTGCAAATAGAGGATATATCGATAACAACAGGCCAAGGCGCGAATATCAAAGCACACCCTCTACAAAATTCGCATTCCTTGCTTTGCTCATCGATGCTCCACTATGCTTGAAACAGTATGGAAGGCAACTCGAGTCAAGTCTGAAGAATTTCTGCATCTCACTAACAGCATATCTGACTTACGGACATTCGTCACTCGCAGTGATAGCTGCCAACAAAACCTATCAAAATCAATCAAGGAAGTCAGTAGTACACGAGCGTGGTGCGCTTACTACGACGGGAACGAAGGTGGTAAGTTTTCTCTTTTTTCCGTTTGTATGATCACCATTGATCATAACCTCGCAAAAGTGAAATCTATCTTCTGTCGACTCGTAATTCTGACGTCTTACAATACACCGATCCAAGTGTTGTCTTAAATCTTTGAAGAAAACCGGATACTATCTACCAGTATATTGCTCCTGGCCAATGTTGTCGGTCTCATGAAGCAGTTCGTCCCGATGTTCGATTCTCTGGAGTTGAGTCAATCGCCAATACTTCAGAATGTAGTTCCATCTAATTACAAGATGAAACGAATTGTATCTTCAGCCGACCAAATGCGGTCGGCACTGATGGCACTTGAGCAGGAAATTGATCGGGCTCTCAATGAGAAGTGAGAAATCTCTTTACTCAGCATTCTATCATCTCAATCGAGAGTTCGAATAGAAATTGTCTCTCATGTTCTCATTTCCTTAAAGGTATTTTCAAAGCATCATACCGATTCACGAGCTTATCGCGCATCTTGATCCATCGTCCCGAGACTTAGGATTCGTCAAGGATCATCAGCTTCAATGCAAACAATAGAAGGCAATTCAAGAAGAATTGCTGATGATGCTTGCCGACGTCAATATTGAAGTCGCGACGAACATTAACGATAATGACGATGTATGCACGCCTACGACTAACTTGAGTTTTTTGGCATCCATATTTAGGTCGATGCTTGTCTATCGCCATCGAAAAGATGAATGAACAATGATTAGAATAATTATCTCTTTGCGGATCTACGCAACGATGTATCGAGTCCCAACTGCAACATGTCAAGGAGATCATTGCTAATCGCTAAAACAAACGGATACAAGCTTACATCGAGGATCACCGAGAGCAAACGACCGTGTTCGTTTGATTTATGGCGAGCGAATGCTACACAATTTTCCTACTTATCTACCATTACGAAAAGAATTTTGATGATCTAAGCATCAAGCGCAGAGTGGGAACGACATTTTTCGGCAGCGGAATTAATTATAGCAGAAAACCACAGTCTACTAAGCTCACAATCGGTGAATCTCTTATTTTTCTCCAAGAGGCGTTTATTATCGGCCGATGGTCCGAAACTGGGAGTATCAACTTTAAGCGAGAAGACGCCAATTGTACTCGAACTTTGATTTACCGAAAAATCATTATAGAGGAATGAAACAGTTGAAATCTTTTTTTGTTTGACTTGTAAGTATTTGAAAACAATGGTACTTCTATTCTGCCTTAAAGAGAAATCTCGGAAAGCGATCTCTAGTCTTCTGCTGGATCTTTAGACGACTGTCTATTTCTCGCCGGTAAACCGGTCGGTCGGGACGTTTAAAAGCAGTACCGACACTAGTCCTGAAAAAAAATGAACCGGTTACATCTCTGATGAATACATCGACGTACGACATATCCGATTATACGTCTTTTATATGTGGGAAGAAGTAAGTGTAGATGTTTTTACCGATGTAATGGCTGTGAGATACAAAGGACATCGCCATTTAATAATGGGTGTTCCTGAAAAGATCAATGAAAATCTCTATATTCTGTTTTTTTAATACATTGAAGGACTTTATTCAAGAGGAAAAAGCGGATTTCGGTATTTTTGTATTCTCGATATCCTCTGTATCTTAGTGGTATCATGCGTATTTTCATGGTATTTTTCATATGTTCATGAAATTCTCTTGAGCGTAGTCAAGATCGTAATTTCGAAACTGACTGTGTATTTGTCTGCAGGCTAACAGCCGTTATATTAGAGTTACTCTTAGGTCCTCATATACTACTATTTGAAAGCACCCTTGGGTCGTCATGACCTACTATTTAGAGGCATTCTTAGATCCTCATATACGACTATTTAGAATGTTGAAAGTACTTGTCCTGTGCTCATTTGGGACAGATGGGTTCTAATGTGTTTGCAAAGCGATAACCTTGGGACTAGAGTTCTGTTTCATATGAGCTTCGATTAAACGATGGACTTATATTTATTCTATGGAGAAATGCTAAAAGACATAAAAATCAAAGCATACAGTCGCACAAATGCATATCGGAAAGTAAGAGTGTTTCCAAATGAAAGTAAATGAGGGCCTAAGGATACCTCTAGATGGTAGCCCATGAAGACCTGCGAGCACCTCTAGATAATAGCCTAAGGAGATCCAGTCAAAGTAAATACTCAGTCGGAATGGGATCTGCTCCGACTTGGCTCAGTCCTCTAGATTTGAACTAGAACTGGCGCATCTCTATACACAACGCAAAATAACAAAGATACATAAATTGACTTGTAATTAAATTGTGAGGACATAAGGCCATCTGTAAATCTTAAAAACTAACTGGCTTTTTTTTCCTTTTGGATGGATGTGCTCATAACGTGTTTGGAGAGTAATAACTCTTAGCCAGTATCCGATTCTAAATGCGTATCTTTTATACAGGGTGTTCCAAAAATCTGGACGGAAAGTAAATACATAGAATTCACCTATTTATCAAACCTAATCAATCAACTTTTTTTTTCAAATGATAGATACAAGTGTGAAGTTTTTGCTTGTCTGGACAAACTTCAAAAAATATTACTCACAGATATAGCTTTCCACCAAAACACCAAAATTGCTCCTTTTTTCATTCATGTCTCAAAACTTCTCTCTCAACACTTCAATTTCTTGCGTTTTTTTTGTGACTTTTATATTGATTATATCTTATGCTACCGTTTATAGGTATCTGTTGGAATACATTGATGCAAAATAAGCATAATAATGCCAAATTCTAAGATCTTGAAACTCGTAAGATTGCTGTAATTTTTGGAATGATGACTGATGAACGGGAGGAGGAAAACCGATGTCATCTGCTTCTAGATCTTAAAATTTAGCATGATTATGCTTGTTTTGCATTAACGCATCCCAATAGATACCTATAAACGGTAGCGTAAGATATAGTCAATGTAAAACTCACAAAAAAAGCGCAAGAAATTGAAGTGTTGAGAGAGAAGTTTTGAGACATGAATGAAAAAAGGAGCAATTTTGGTGTTTTGGTGGAAAGCTATATCTGTGAGTAATATTTTTGAAGTTTGTCCAGACAAGCTAAAACTTCACACTTGTATCTATCATTTGAAAAAAAAAGTTGATTGATTAGGTTTGATAAATAGGTGAATTCTATGAATTTACTTTCCGCTCAGACTTTTGGGACATTCTGTACATTGAGCTTGTACCCTGCGGAAGAGTTTTCACGAAATATGAGAATCTAAGTTTACCTCTAGACAATAGCATATTAGGATTTTAAGGCACCTCCAAAATATACTACATAAGAACCTAATGGTATCTCCGTATAATAGCACTTGAAGACTCAAGGATGCCTCCAAATAATAGCACTTGTTGACCTATTGTTATTTCCAACTGATATCACATGAGAACCTAATGATATCTCAAACAAGGGTGCATAAAGACTTAAAGGTATCTTCAAATATTAGCATGTGGGAACCATGAATGCTTTCAAATGATAGCACAGGAGGGTCTAAGGTACCTGTATACTTGCGAATGAGGACTAATGAGTACCTCATAAGCAGTGGCGGATCCAGCAGTAGGCGATCCGGCGACCGCCACCCCGTCGCGCGATTTTTTTCCCTTTTTTCCTCGGCAAAAACGAGAAAAAAAGGGATCTTATTGTCTCAAATAGGTCTTGAAAACCATTTTTTGATCATGACCGCCACCCCCTCAGACAAACCGCCATCCCCCCACTGATTTTCTGGATCCGCCACTGCTCATAAGATAGGCGACAATAAATTATGGATATACTTATATGATAAATCGTACTCCTCGGATTATTACCATACTCCCCGGATTTCATTGAATTCTTAGGGATTGGAAATTCCGAAACCTGGCATATTCTCATTGAGGGTATCGCTCAAGTGATTTCGTTTCCAAGACTTTCTTTCGCCTTATTGATATTTTTTTAAACGTTCTTTCACTTTCTTTCTCGTTTTTTTTACGTTCTCTCTACTTTCTTTCACTTTCCTTTGCAATTTCTTAATTCTTTTCCTCTATGAAAAAGGATAGAAAATGTAGTCTTCTCTTTTGTCACACAAAAACCAAGAAAGATAGTTTCTGAGTTTCCTTTTCTTTCTTTCAGAAAGGAAAGTGCTAATCTTTTTTCTTTTCCTGTTTGAAAGTAAAAAGAAACTGAAAGTACCACCCCTACTTTTTAGATAATTAAAGCAAAATGTCACGATCTGTAGCAGAAATCATAACAGATTTGACCATATTCAATCCAACGACAGCTTCCGCATCCCATCGTTTGTCACACGATTGTTATATGATATGGGTTGGCCATCTGGACAGTCAGTATAAATTGAAAATGTTGCGCGACATGACCGAAGCACGTGAAGAGTCCATTCCTGAAGGAACAGAAGCAGCTGCTGCGAGTATCAAAATCATGGAATGCGAAGAAGTCGAGACCATTCTAGAACACATTACATTGAAACATACCGCTGAAGAATTGAATGACGCACGGCAGGAACATTTCGTTTACGAAGATCATTTCAATCCAACTCTGTTTGAATATATGGAAAACAGTGCCTCTTATGACAAACTGAAAAGTATATGTCGTAAATATGAAACAGAATCAAAAATAAATGTCGATAATGTGATGAAAGAGCACGAGGATCGCGCTAATCGAACATACAAATATTTTCTTGACAAAGGTTCACCAGAATCTGATGCTCGAGCATCAGCATTCGCTATCGCATTTTATACCGGCTCAAGAAGTGAAGCATGCAGCCGAGGCGCTAGCCTTGTTGCTCGTCGTGGTAATAACTTAGTTGCTGAGCAAAGAACAGTAGAAGAAATGAAAGAAGCGTCAATTATTTTGTATTATTTAGTTCAGGGTCTTTCAAATATTCCTTACTACTGGGGTTATGTTACAAGAGCTTGTCAACTTAAAGATCACGAACTGGCACTTTATACACCAGGTGCTTTAATCACGTGGCTTCAATTTAGTAGTGCAAAACGAGGCAAATATGTTGCTGAAGGTGGTGGTTTTGAAAACCGTAATACTCAATTTAAAATTTATTCGCTCACTGGTCGTCGCATTCAATATTTTTCAAACTATGATCATGAAGATGAGGTTTTATTCTTACCTTATTCAACATTTTTTGTCTTCAAACATGTAAGTAATTATCACGGGCGACAACACACAATCTATATGCGACAAGTTGAATTGGGTCTATCAAAATGGTCGGTGCTTTGGGTTGACGATCGCATATTTGTTGAAGATTGGGAGAATAAGGCCCATATGGAATATGCAGCTGCAAAAGCACTGAATATGAATGTGCACTTTATTCCAAAATCGAATACTGAATATGCGATTTCATTCCTTAAATCACCGTTTGGACAGCGTTTGAAAAACAAAAATACGTTTCGTATTGTCACCGATATGAACCGTGAAAATGAACAGCCTGTACATAATGCAGGGGCACGTCTGATCAAAAAATTAAGACAACTTGGCTTTCAAAATCAGTGTATGGTATTTACGAGTAATAAGCAAAAAGGGGATGAAATTATGCAAATGGAACTAACCAGCCGAGAGCTACAAAATACTATCGTAACAACCCTTACAAGTGATCTGCGACGTTTCGTCAATTTTCAGTAAACTTTCATATCTTGACAATTTACACTCAAGAAACTAAGGATTTAATATTAAGGTGATTTAAATGAACTTCCAGATGATACTGAAGTTTTTTGAAAAATAAAAGAGTAACGGAGTGAGTAAAAATTGAGCTATATTGAAAGTCAGTTTATCTAAGAAAGTGAATTCGAAGCAATTATAACACAGTCTGTTCTTCCTTCAGTGAATCGTCAGGTATAGTCTAACTCTCAGCTATATCTATCAGTAGAAAACATAAACTTTTAGACTCTCAGAGAATGAGTTTAAATTGAGATATGTCTATGCGCCTATAAGCATCAAAAGCAACTTTTTCTTGACTATTGGATTTTTTTTGTCATTTGTCTCTTTTAGATGTTTTTACAATACCTCATTACTAGCAGAGATGGGCTCGGTTCGAGTTTTTCAGAATTTGAACCGAATCGAAGCTAAAATTTCCAAAACCAAACGAAACCAAAAAGAGAGAAATTTGGGAAGTGTTCAACCTAACTGAAACGAAACCGATATTATTTAAAAAATCTTAAACCGAACCTAACTGAGCCAAAAAATAGAGCTTTGAGAATTCCAAGAGAATTGACTAAGGTTATAGAATTGATATTCCAACTCATGCATTTGATTCTCAATGATCTGTTATTATTGTATTTATATAAATTTGTTTTATTAGTTACTGTTCAGTTTTACTTTATTCTTGTTCGAAATAACGGGTGGCGCACATTAAATGAATCTCCCAGTATTTAGCATTTTTTTTCACTAATAATTCGGTATAGACAAAAATTTTTTTTTATAGAAAGATTTTTTTGTCAAATTCTCTACAAAACATACAGGTTCTTATTATGTCAAATAGGCTTCATTATTTTGTGACATGTGACATAGTCGATTTGTGCTGGAAACACAACTTTCAAACAAAAAGCTTGTAATGTATAGTTCTATGAGAAGTAAATAAAAACAGACACAAACTATTCAGAAAAGTTTTGTCTCATAAGAAAGCTTTTGTAGAGCTGTCTACGCTGATTGTTTTAGTAAAAAATCTTTTGAATTTCATTGATAAATGACGATATTATAGTCGAAATACTAAACAACCTTCAAATGCAACTTCTTCTGGCCAGTAAGCATAAAAAGTCGATTCGTAAATCTCAAAACCATTGTATTGCGGAGATATATGATATAATAAATTTTGCAGAGAAAAGTCTGCTCCACAAAAGCCTTTAGGCAGTTTTTCAGATACACTCGAATTCTATGAATAAATCTTCTTAGAACATTGTAGCAAGTATTTTCCTGAAAAACAGAAGTTATTGTCTCTTGTATCGTATACAATGTTACATGGAGATTTCTTCAAAGAATTTAAATGTATTTGACAATCCAACTACACTGTGTTGTAGAGCAAACTTTCCTCTACAAAACTCATTGAGTTACATTTCTTCATAGTACAGCAGTTTTGAGATACACCAGTCGTATCAAAAACTTCTTGTTTGAAAGTTGTGCTTCTGGGACAGATTGATTACATCGCATGTTAGAAAATAATGTAATCTATTCGAAATTAAAGAATTTGTATGTTTTGTAGAAAAATTGACAAGGAATCTTTCCATAAAAAAATGCTTTGTTTATGCGGAATCATAAGTGAAAAAAATGAAAAATACTGAGAGGACCAATTAATGTGCCCCACTCGTTATTTCCAGGTGTTCGAAATTGAATTTTTATTTCTATAAATTGATGACGGCAGTCCGTAAACATCTGTGCGCACGAGATCGTAATAAAAAAACCAAGAAAACACGGATGATGCTCTCCTCACACTTGCTCCGCAAACAATTGAAGGTGTAGGCGAGGGTGAGGGAGAAACATAGATTAAAATTCGGTTTTGATTGGAACTTGGTTTGGGCCTTAGTAGCAAATGTCGCTGGGGAGCAACTGTTCGGAGAGTATCTTTGATGGAACAAAAAAGTAGAGAAATCGAAACGATTTGTCCGAATGCTCGGAACAGAATGCTTCTTGTTATATCGAATGTGGAGCTGAAGATCGTAATGAGCAGAGTTGCATAGTCGAAATATATGCTAAATGTACTTTTTACAGGAAAGAAACCGAAAGAATGAAGCGACCTTGACAATGAATTCATAAAAGAACTTACTAGGAGATCGAGACGGATATTAAGACTTTTGTTTCTGTATGTATACATATGAATGTCTGTAAGATAAGGATGTCACTTCGCATTCTCTGGAACATCAGTAAACTTCAATACAGTTACGAACATCCTGTAGTTTTCATTATAGACCTCATGTATTTGTTATTATGAACTGCCGGTCATTCTCGTTCCGATCTCCAGTCAAGATTTCATTCCGAACATTCTGTGTTTTCTCATATTTCATCAACTTCTACCATTACGAAAACTATTTGAAAATTCTACCTTTCTTCTTACGCCCGACAATTGTAGAGGTCTAGCTCAATTGGGGTTCATAATAAAAAACCAAGACGAAACATAATGTTTTTCCTGATTTCAGCTAAGTCACTTTAGCCTGATTTTTCATTCTGAGCAAACATACACACAAACTTTATTCTTTTTATATGACACTCCATCCAGTCAAGAAAGCAGGAATGAAACATTTCGCACCAACTTGTCATTATGATTTCTCGTACCATTTGTTCGTTACGATCTACTGATATAAGAAAAAAAATTTAATGTTCGCAATGAAGTGAACAGGAATTCAGAATGACGACAAGTGAATAATGCTAATGTTAGCATTCACAAGTGCTTCACTGAATAGGTCTCTTTTACATCAAATGTCTAATAACGAATTATTTGGCCTCAAGAATCGAATCATTCGACATTTTCTCAAAGTGCTTCAACTCTCAACTATTATACTTATGATAAAGCCTTTAAATTAACGCCTAGTCGTTCGTCTGCTTCTCTCCGGTCGACCGCTCACACCTAGTCATTTCTATATTTAACGCCATTATATTGTTCAATATTAGTTTAGCTTTGAGGCGAATAGATATATCTCGCTTGAATTCTTCTCGAAAATTTATCGACTATTTATTAATAAGCTACTTGAGAGGAAATGAAAAAAAAGAGAACTATTTAAAAAGTTGCTGAAAATAAAGTACAGCACATTGTAGCCTACAAAAGAACTTCGTATACTTTCAATGTAATTTTACGGTTGACGTCTATGAAGACTCAACAACAAGACTTGAAGCGGCCACTTCGTATTCTTACATATTTTCGTATAAATCTTACCTATAGATCTGATGTATAATAATCAACAAAGAAAAATGTTTATATTAAAATCAGTCTCGAACATGGGTTCTCGACGTCCGACTGTGCTTAAGTAAAGCTTAAAATAACACGAAGTGTATTTTAAAAAAGCTGAGAAATAGGCCAAAAAAAGTTTTTGTCGACTTTGGATCTGCATTTTTCGTGCTCGATGACATTCAATCAAGTTTTATAGAAAAATATTGCTTATTAGTTCATCATTAATAAATAATTAACAATAGCGAAAAGCTAACCTCAGATTTTGATTGCTCATAGTCAATTATCCGTAGTGGAGTTTCGCTACAGATAATTCAAATTATTTATTATTAATTTTTGAGCAAACTAACTCAAGTTTGATTTATCGATCCTCGATTATCTCGAATCAGACTTTTTAAGAAAACAGTAAAACTAATTACTAATTGCTTGTTAACCTTTATTAACCGTAAATTTAACTCCGGATTCGAATTCTATACACTCAATTACGATTCTCAAAGCTTTTTAATGGAATCTTCCAAATTTCTCATATCAATCGAGCCAACACAGTTTTTCGATTGACTTGGGTGTACAAATACACAGAAAAACTTTAGAAACAAACATATGTGTAAAACTACAAACTTATTTTATGTTATATCATCTCTGCTACAATCCAAGAAACAAATCTTTATTTTCTTAAAAAAGCATTCTCCGGCAAAACAACTCATTTCAGGAAACTTTACGAAAATTGACCATTCGAATCGATTCTTCAGCCAAAAAAAGTTTGGTGAAACTTTGTAAGAAATCACTATTTTCTTGACATACAATGGTTTATTTTATTTCAGTCTGAATGAATCATGAAAAAAGGACAACTAATTTCATACTGAAATGAGAGTCTAAAGGGTTTTCTAATTTGAAGGTGTGAGGGCGAGGAGAGGATAAGGACGGCCTTCGTTGAAGAGGGTAGGTTGGGGTTTAAGTCCTAGAAGAGCTAGTCCCACTTGAGGATGTGACTACAGTGGGACCTAGCGGGAATATGCGGGACTAGAAGAGAGTAATTGGGACTAGGTATCAGAGATGCATGGGGCGAAGTGGGGTTGGTTAACAATTAAAAACCTATTGTAAACAGAGTGTGTACATTTTTTTGGAATCTTAACAAATGAATCCTCACAACATGTGTAAACACCGAACAAGTGTTGTATTTGCGCAAGGAACGTGAAATCTCAGCAAATATAATGATCAAATCAACTTTGACCTCATAAAAATGCAAAATTGTGAAAACCCGTAAAGTCATACGATGCCATAACGGCGTATGAGGCTAACCTGGTACGAGACGGAGCGGGATAGGCATGAAAAAAATGATGCTCCATGCATGTCTGCTAGGTATCACCAGATGAGAATAGGGCCAGTTCGAAGAACTTGCTTAAGTTCTTATTTTAAACTGCAATTTGAAATAAAAAAGACTATAGACTCTTTCTTGAAAAGAGTCTTTTTAGTAAAAAAAGTTTCGTCGAGAAAAATTCAAAATCTTATGGTACTATTGAATTCTCTGACCCAGAAAACCTTTCGTGAAACTTTACAGGAGGCACATTTGGAAAACGAATGCCCATTAATATTTCAGACGATGTTGTTTTGATCCTGTCACATCGCCATACTGCTACACACAAACTATTTTTTTTGTATGACCCTCATTGTAGTCGCGGGAACACAGACAAACATAGAAAGAACCTCGTTTTTTCAAGCAATTCCCTGTCGATTTTCATGTTTTGCAGTATCGTTCAAGATCAATCAATAATTTGTATTTGAAACTTCTGAACGTCCTGATGAAAACTATTACTTTGATATCTAATGTTACTGCAAATATTTATGTGTGAAAATAATATTAAGAAGTGAAATATTCTAGTTAAACTTTTTTGCATGAACAAAAATCGCTTCGAAAAATTTCTTTCCAAGTATACCTTTCGTCCTTGAGAATTGTTCTTAAAAAGAACTGTTTAACTGAACATCAAAATATACCTGACAAACCTTCATCAAAATATTCCTGACAAACCTTCATCAAAATATTCATTAAACAATGAAGTATGTTGTTTTATTACTAAATAGTTATTCTCACTTGAATAGAAACTTATTATTTGCATCTACTTTTTCATTTCACTTCAGCGATTCATAAGAATTCATTTTTTTAAAATTTTATATGCAATTATTCAAGCAGTAAGTAATATATCTACTTTCTCTATTTTTTTTCTGATTACTTTTATTCATTACATTTTAGTAGTTATTTGTCTAAATGTAAATTTACTACAAACTAATTAGTTGGGAGTTTATTATCAGTGATAATATTGCGTCTAGACGCTTTTGATACCAAATTCTGTATTGAGAGTGAAGTATTAGGTTGGTAAGAAGGCTTTGTCGTTCTTTTTAAATTTTTATTTTATTTTTTTTCTCTCAAACATCAAACTAGTTTTCAATGTATATACTCCATCGCTATCTATAACCTATCACCAATGCTCTGGTAGAGAAAAGATCCCGCGTTCGTAAAAGTGCAGAGACTTTTTGCTGAAAAAGTCAGCCCAGTCCGTATTGAGATTGCTTTCGTCATCGAACTTTTTTCTCACGCAGTTGATTGGAGAGAGATCGAAACAAGTGATAGTCAGTAGGAGCCAAATCCAGAGAGTAAGGTGAATGAAGAATGGTAATCCATCCTAGCTTTAATAATTTTTCGCGGATCGATTTTGTAACGTCTGGCCTTGCGTCATCATGTAAAAAGTAGACCCGATCTTGCTTGTCCTTGAGCTTTTTGCAACGCGATGCAATTGCCGGCAGTAGAGACCGGCGGTGCTGGTACATTAATCTGGTAGCAGCTCCCAATAGATAATTTCTGTAACACTCCACCGGGCACTCAACATCATTTTCTTCGGATGGAGATCGTTTTTCGGCATTACTGTATCGGTTTGATCAACGTCCATTGTCCTGGATATGTTGTTCGTTGCTTCCGTTACTTTATGGCTCAGGAATTCATGAAGTAACAGCACTCGAATTTCTTTCCGAGACAGAGTCATTGCTGTATCCCAAGCGACATTCATATCGATAGCTATCCACATTCCCTTTATATATCTCTCATATAGAAAATTCAAGAGCATTCTTGAACGTTCTATGAAAAATTTCTAAAAAAGCGACAGAATTTTCTTTCTAACCTAATAGTAGTCCTATACAGAAACAGATTTCTTTCATCTTAAGATTAGATTAGTTTTGTTCTCTGCGTTTTTCAGAAAATATGTTTTTTGAAATCTGATCTATGTATGTTCTACAGTTATTTGTGAGTGTGCCAATATTGGTGCGTCATTTTCCTTCAGATCTAATCTTGCTATTGCTTGAGAAATTGTTCTAATCAGTTACATACGTAGATCAACTTTACAAAAGAAATCGATCTGTGAGAATAGAATTTCTATATTCCTATGCACTATCTATTACCATTTCCTTGAAACCTCGTAGAACTTAATCTTAAATAGTTAGTAAGGTCATCTCTCTGGCCAAGATGAGTCCATCTCCCGAATTAGGACACTGCGAGACAAATCTTTTCTAAACCTTTGTGTTATGTATGGGACGTACGATGCATAGTTGTCAATAGTCAATACTCTGTATGAACACAAGAAAATGCGGTAAAGCTCGTCAGATCCAGAAGTTTCTGACTCGAATCTGAATCAGAGTTTTCAACATATTCTTTGTGTTTTCAAAAAAGCCTTTTTATATTAGAATCTGATGGTCATTTTACAAATACAACTTTCTTCTTTTTCGTTCATACTTATTGATGACTAGTACACTCAATTTCTTTTGACTAAAATGCATCAGAGTCAACATTTTCGGAATCGAGCGGATCCGGATCCGAGCTCACTTGAGGAGCCCTAGAATACGATCATTATATTTTGCATGCACATTTTTATTTACACTAGTACAAGTATTTCGGCTCAGAGATTGCTACTGTGATAATGCTTAATACTGCATGAACTATTATAGTTTTTAGAGTTCTGCAACACTAAAGTCTTTTATATCCGCATCAATTATCATGGAGGTGTCAGCTCGTTGAATTTATCACAAAATTAATATTATTTTAACTTTCTATACATGAAGGAGAAACTATATCCCTCGTATCTACAGTTAGATTGTAAATAAGTAGAAATGGATGATTTCTTTTTTGACTAGACGAATAACTGTTTTATAAAAATTTTACTAACTTATCCCACTGTTCATATTCTGGCATGATTTTTAGGTCTAAAGTGTCGTTCCAAAGAAACAAGTTATTATAACAAACATCATAATCACGAATATTGAAAGTGCTTAACAAGAAATTCATAAATAGAAGCGAATATAATGAGCGCTCGAGCTCTGATTTATTCATGTCGTGAGCGAATAAAAAATTATAATCTGTTTATACCGGACGAAAATGATTATGATGATGACACTGATGAGCCAAAAGATCCGACAACTACGGTCAGACAACAGCAATATGCCACTTGGCTTTATGTCATTTTTCTTTCAAGTAAGTTGATATAGCTGAACTTTTAATGGTTTTAGATGAATTATCTTGAAAACTAGATTAGCTGCAATTAAATTCAAACAAGATAACCAGGACATGTACTGTTCATCGGTTGAATAAATCAAAAGACGAACAGTTACGAATTTTCTTTAATCTTAATACGAGTACAGTCTGTACTAATCTTTTCAAAACCGATGTCAGTGACCAAAAATATTAAAAATAGAGTTAAATACGTATGATTTAGCACATCTCTAATAAATAATTTTCGCATAATAAACAACTATAATCACAAGCATATTTCTCTGGTTTTGACAAAGGCTTCCTCATCCTCACTCTAATCAATATACTAAGTTTTTTTAATATTTTACTCTTGTTTCTAGTATCTCTTTATGTTCTCTTCGTCATCGTGATGATAAATCCACAAACACGAACAATTACTGTTTCAAATATCACTCCAATTCTATTCGAGCAACTTTATCTTGAATATGGTGAAACACTATTATGTCCATGCTCAGCAATTACTTTTCCTCATCAATCCTTTGTCAATATTACTCTCTCATACCATCCAGTGTGTTCGAGTATTTTTGTCAGCAGACAATGGATTGAAGCACTCTATCATTTACAAGCAAGTGCATTCTTAGTGGCAGATTTTCGGAAGACAGCGAAATCTCAGGTGAGTAATTATTTTATTTTTGGAATATACTTAAACTAAAATGAAAAATACTATTTTTGTTATATAGTCACTAGATCCGTGGACTAGCTTTGTGAACATGCTAAAATTTTGTTAAACTCATTCCATTGTTATTGTGGTTTTGTCATATATAATATCCAGGAAAATGACGACCACAGTTTTTCTCTCTGTATTGCTGACATCGGAGGCTGAGTTAGTAAGCTTATAGTAATTACCTTTTAGTACACTTGTGAACACTAGTTGCAGCACGATTCGTTAGTTTGAGTGTATTAGTTTATACTTGAATCTAGAATACGTTTTGAACCGGGCTGGTTGTTCAGAGATATATATATATAAATTGAAAAGAACGATTATGTATGCTGTTTTTGTTTAATATTAGTTTGAACTCTTATCTGCTCTTTGTTCGGTATCAAAAACCACAGTTTCACAATCATTATCCAATATTGACAATGATCATTTTGTTAGTACTCTTCTTCTTGGAAAAGAAGAAGTTCAATCTCAAGTGCTTGCAACCATTGAGTTCATCAAAGCATCGGCATCTATTCAAGTGACTTCGCTCGTCAAACTCATTGAAGTAATGTTTCGGTCAAACACATTAGTTTCTGCTCTTAATACCAATACGATGATTAGAGTAAACGGCTATCTGGGTGCTAATAACGAAATATATATGGATTCAACATATTTTGTGAATCCAAGTCCTCTTACAGTTGATGATCTTGAAGGGATTAGCTGCGCACACAAAATTTCAGTTACTCCAGCTGCCTTCTATACACTGACACTGGAAGAATGTGCTGATAAACGTTACTATTGGCCTATAAATTCTGGTAGTAGTGCTTATTATCCTATTGCTTCTGCAATGGTTGATGGATTTTATGGAGGATGTACTCCACTTGATGCTGTTCTTGCAAGTACACTTGATTGTTTGTATAATGTTAAATGTCTTCAAATTTTGGCAAATTACTTCCCAGGTCTTAACAAGGTATTTGTCATTTAATTTGTTATATACAAGAACAAATCTTTATCTTTAGACAAATTTTGAATTGATCAATTCTCTTTCATCTTCAAATTGGCGAAATGTTCGTTTGAATGAAAGTCTTGCTAATCTATTTATTGAAGAATGGTCAACATCAATTAACTATATCAATTATTTTCATGAATGTGCTCCTTCATTTTGCACATATTCTAGAACAGATCGAACTAATTTTTCTAAAGCTATCAGTCTTTTACTTAGTCTTTATGGTAGCTTAACCTGCATACTTCGATTAGTTGCACCATTATTGGTCAATATCGTCTCGAAATTCAAACGTCGATCGATCAATATCAATGTTAAGTTAAGTATGTATTATTCAGAATAAGAGTAGTCCTATTTTAATTACATGATATCTTTATTTCCTAGAATGTTGTTCGACATCTATTCGAAAATTGACTCGATGGTTAAAACAGTTAAATATTTTCAAATCAGTAGTTAATCGAACAGAAGATGGTATTCGACAACAGCGTATCATGACGCGCGTCTTTTTCGTTTTACTTGCAAGTATGTCTTCTCTTTTAAATTTTCCTTATAAAATGTGCATCAGGAAAACATCCCATCTAAACTTAAAAAGCATTCGCACTTCTGATTATTCATGTGAATGTATTTATTTTGTTAATTGTAGTCTCTACAATGATATTTGTTGTATTTACTTGGCTGAAAACTGAAGATGTTTTAAAAAGAGTTGATAATCCATCATTAATGGAATACAAAAACTTGCAAGAACTATATCCAAATACACTTCAATGTCCTTGTTCTACGATGACAATGACTTATGATCAATTTGTTTCATTATCACCTAGATTTCATCAAATCTGTTCCAATGATTTACTTAGTGATTCATGGATGACAATACTCTTGATTAATCAGGTGAACTTTGATCAGACAGCATGGTTAAATGTAGCTCCTCGATACTTTGGACTTTTGTCAAATCTTTGTAATTTAGCTAATCAGACAGCTAATGATACTGTTCATCAGTTTCTTACACAAACTATGGTTAGTTCACATGTTCTTCTTGAGAATGATTTCAATGTGCAGTTAAATACAACTATAACTCAATTTATCCAATCAATTCCAATCAAGTTTAATCTTCTGATTGATACAATACGTATGTTCATTCGAGTTGATCAACCTTTAACAATATCAGATTACACACAATTAATCGTCGATAATAACACTTTAACAAAAAAAACTCAAAATGCACAGCAAGTATGTCTTCCTTTGCCGATCTATCTGTATATATAAAGAAGAATGTTTGCCTGTTCGCTATGCATTCAGTCCCTGTAAAAGCTACAGCCACCAAACTTTCCATGATGCTTCTCTAGGCCCTAAGGAAGTTCGACGTGGGGTTGGCATGGTCGGCTGGGTAAGGAGTATGGGTGAAATCTCACCCAGATAGTGCTGTAATAGCTTGCATTACCAAAGTTTCCACAATGCTTTCCTGAGTTGAAAGGTAGTTTTAAAGAGTGTTGCCGCCATTGATAGGAGTAGAGGGAGCGCGTCTGGGTGAAATTTCACTCAAGTCTTATCGCAATGAACTTCGCGTTAATTTTCAAGAAATTTAGCGAATTTATTTTGAGTCAAAGATTAATCATTTTTTATCGATGATTCTTTGGTATAAATGTGAAAATCGAAGGTTTCTAATAGGTTATAATATATACCCCTGGAAAGTAAAAGCTGGACACGGTATTTTGGCTCTTTTGACACTCTAAGAGCACATTCTGGAAAAAATAACTATACCATTGGATAGCGCTTGGAGTTCTCTATCACTTTGCATATTTTTGTTTTAGTTTGCTTTTAAGCAATACTAAGATAAATTGAGTGCAACAAAAGCACCCTCAAGTCCAGACTTCCAAAGACGTGATTTTGTCATTGTCATCAAAATTAGTTTTTTAAGTTTTGTGTCACTATAGAATTACCTTTTTAAGAAAGTAATTATACATTCTGATAGCACTTGAAATTCTCTATCATCCCATATATTTATCTATTGTCGTGCACTTATCTGTTGAAAAATAATTTGAACTCAACGAAAGTACTCTTGCGTGACAAGGTTTAAAAAATCTGCATTTTTTTTATTAATCAAACTAAAGACAAAATATTTATATATAGCATGATAGAGAATCTTAAGCGCTGCCAGAATATATAATTTGTTTTGTAAAAAATTATTTCTAGCAAAACGATAATATGAAAAAAAAATTTTGAAATTTTTAAAATCTCGTCAATTGAGCGTATGTTTATTGTGTTCAAATTATTTTTCAACTAATAAATGCAAGACAATAGATACATATATAGGATGATAGAGAATTTTAAGTGCTATCAGAATGTATAACTACTTTCTTAAAAAGGTAATTCTATAGCGATAAAAACTTTAGAAAAATCGTCAAGGAGACAAAATCATTTCTATGGAAATCTGGACTTGAGGATGCTTTCGTTACACTCAATTTATCTTAGTATTACTTAAAAGCAAACTAAAATAAAAATATGCAAGGTGATAGAGAACTCCAAGCGCTATCCAATGGTATAATTATTTTCTCCAAAATGCGCTTTCACAGTGTCAAAGGAGTCGAAATACCGTGTTCAACTTTTGCATTCCAGGGGTATATATGAAGAAGAATGTTTTTCTGTTTGCTATGCATTCAGTTCCTGTGATAGTTAGCGTCACAAAATTTCTCACACTACTTCTTTAGCTCCTGAGAAAAGTCGACGTCGGATTGGAATCACCGAATGGGGTGCCCGGAGGGGGCTGGATGAAATTTGATCCTGATCAATACAGATCGAGATTCTGATGAGTCTGTTCGCTATGTATTTAGTCATCGTGAGAGATAGCGTCACGGAACTATCCAAGTCGTAAGAGACCGTGATTTTACTCATTTTCTAATCAAATGACCCAGTTCAATGCAAATTTGAGAGTGATCGTGTTCAGAGTGGATATGAATGAGGATGTCAGCTTGAGCTCGATAAGAAGAGTCCTGTTGAAGATGCCTGACGCATGCCGGTAAAAATCCTGTCGAAGAGGTTTCAGGTGTGACGCGAAAATTTCTGTTGCAGATAGTTCATTCACAGCGGGGAACAGTCCTGTAAAAGATATGTTATGTGCAGCAGAAAAAGTCGGGTAGAAGATGCAAAACTTTAACCATATTCTCTTTTCAGCGGGTACCTCTGCTAGTTTTCTGTAATAATCAGATGCTTCTTTTCTCAATCAATCCATTTAAAAGATACAAACAAGAAAAATTCCAATGAACTTTAAAAATATCTAAATAAAACACAAAATATTTCAGGACTTAGCGAATAAGCTTTTTTTCGTTTTCACTATCGGTATTACTATATTGACAGACTTATGAAGTTTGAGTAACAATTCGTCAGTAGTAGTAAAATATCTTGTATCTTCTTTCTAGTTCAGATTTCGTTTCATTGCCATGGATACTACGTATTCGTCATCTGGTATTTGTGTCTGTGCAATTGATAATCTATGTCAGGCACCAGTGATTGTGAAGTCACCTGCTGTATTCTCTATTCAATTAGTGGGAAATACTGCTGTCCAAGAAACAAGTTATGTAGCAGATGGAGTAGTTAAAGGATGTCATACTATTGACTCAGTTCTTCTATCAGAACTGGAATGTTTCTATGAAAGTTCTATATGTCTATCAACCATAGTAAATTATGTAAATCAGTCACTCCAAAAATTAATGAAACCAAAAGATCAGATCGATATTCATCCAATGATATTTGATGAAAGATCATCTCGTTTCAATCCGAAAACTTTATTCTCAAACATACTTAAAGAAATGATTATTGAAGAATGGAATTCATCAGTTTCATATGATGGTTATTATAAAAAATGTTTACCAAATTCTTGTAATTATTCTGTTAAAGAACATCAAAATAGTTTTATTGAATTATTAATAAAATTAATTTCTACCATTATTGGTTTAACTCTTCTACTAAAACTGATTACACCTCACCTTGTTCAATTTGTTATGAAATTCTTTCAACCAAAGAACAATCAAAGGCAACGAGGTAAAACGAATATAAATATATTAGAAGATTACTTTTGTTTATAGATCATCGGAAATTGTTCACTCGATTGAAAGAAATATTTCGAAATCTATTTCGAATTATCTCTGATACATTATCTAATTTAAATATATTTCCTGCACGAACATTTTCAAGTAATATCGATCGAATACAAGTGAAACGTCTTGGTCAATGGTCTACTCGTCTTAATATTTTTCTTCTAACATTGATTCTTTTGATACTATCTTTCTATACAGTAATTCAAGCACGAACTTTGACGAAAACTTTTCATAATCCATCTTTTGATACTTACAATGATCTCATAAGTAATCATTATGATACACTTCAATGTCCTTGTGCATTAATCTCATCAACATACAATCATTTTGTTCAAATTGAAGCCATTTTACATCAAGTTTGTTCGAGTGGCTTTGTATCGGATTCATGGAGAATAAATGTAACATCAAATCTATTTAACAATCTATCTAATTATAATCAAAAAGATTATCGTCGTTTTCTTTCTGCTCATTTGCAATTTCTTAGTGGATTATGTCAAGTTTCATTACAATCATCTAATTCATCAATTTATCAATCTCTTTCTTCACTTTTAATAACAAAAGAATTATTAAGAAAAGATTTATTTGAAATTCGTATCAATTCAATGATTGAAACATGTAAATCAAAGGCTCATGATATGCTTAATCGTACTTTATTTCTACTTCGATCTATAAGTAGAGGAAATGCGATTGTATCAGCATATGGAACTAATTTTGAATATACCAATCCTTGGTACAATAATGAATTTTCCTATCCTCATACTCAACCAGTGATCTATGAGAATAATTGTTTATGTGGATTAAATGAAACTTGTGTAATTTCAGGTGTTTTTATCGAGAACTCATCCGAATCTGTATCAATAAAAGGTTTAAAAATGGGATGTACACCAGTTGAATCATTTCTTTCGTCAACTCTTGAATGTTTCTATGATTTATTATGTATTCAATTAATAGAAAAAATGGCAAAGACTATTGATATAAATAATGATCGACTAGCTTTAAACGCAACGATAAGTCGATTCACACCAAATATGGCTGTGTTAGATCTTGTCGATAATTTATTTATTGAACAATGGTTAATAATAAGGAATTATTCGTCATATTTTTATCGATGTGCTCCAATTGAATGTTCATATAAGTACATTAAACATATTGATCCTTTTTACACAATAACGTATGTTCTTGGTATATATACTGGTCTATCGATTATTCTAAAATGGATATGTCCAAGAATAATTTCTCTTCTCTTTCATATTCATCAACGTCGAAAGAAAAAAATCAATTCAATTCAACCAATATCTATTGTTGAAACAGATAATAATAATATTAATCAATCACAATTAACATCTAAAAATGTGACAAATCGGTATATTTATTTGATTTTAATTAAAATAATTTTCAAATAAATTCTTTTTCTAGATCAACTTCATTTTTTTCATTATTAATATATTTCATATTTAGTTTAATATTATTGATTATTGTAGCAACATTCATTCTGTTTCTATTAATTTATCTTATTCAAAAACAAGCAAATGATACTTCACATACAAGTATCGTATTCTTCACTCTTTTCTTTTGATAGTTAGGAATGAAATAAGCATCGTAAAACATTGTTGATATATGAGAATAAGTTCGGCATCTACTTTATCTTAGAAAGTACTGATTAATATTTAAGATTTTGTTTTTTCATTTATTATTCAAGGAACCAGCACATATCCGACGAGCAAGAACATTCTTTCAACGATATCAATGTTACCTTCAACAGGTTCGTATGTAATGAATCTAGTTTTGACTGAATTCCACTAATGAAATAAGTCAATCAATCAATTCTCATTGCTAATGAACAATGAAAACGATCTCGAACGATGAAGATCAATAATTGTTTCCTTTTTTTTCTTAGAATCTCCTTGTCCAATAACATTTAAAAGAATATTCGTCTACATAAATGATTCTAATAAGATCCAGTCAGTGAATACGGGTGATTTTAACAACGATAATAACACGGATTTTGTTGTTCTGTCGTCCACAGGAAATGAACTTATTTTCTATCTATATGTGGTACTTGGCGGTGATAATGGTAGTTTTCAAGCACAACCAGTATTATCAATAAATATCACTAAAAGGTAGGCGTTGAATAGTTATTTTTATAAATGTAAAATAACACTTAATTTATTTTCCTAATGAGTGAATGACAACTTCGAAGATTTGAAATGTTTTACGTAGAAATATCCACAATGCACCTTTTAGTCCATGAAATATGAGATCATGGTTGTCCATTGTAGAGTAGTTTTGTACACAGATAATGAAAAAATTTTCAAGAGAGCCCTTTGAATCTGTGCCTTATCCTATAGAACCTGATCTAGATAAAATATATTGCATTCGAAAAGAGGTGACTTTGTAACAAACATATTTAAATTTATAGCAGAATTTTGTTTATTTCTCAAAAAGTTCTAAGAGAGGTGTTCTTCATGCTTGAAAGTTTCTTCGATCGTGACACATTGGAACGAATATTTCTGATTTGTATTGATCATTTCTTTCGAGTTTTTCAAACAGTTTAAATAATAAAAGTTTGCTTTATTTAGTATTAATTATGCACTTCTTGTTGATGATTTTAATAATGATATGCTGTTGGATGTGATCGTGGCGAATAATTATATTAATATATATTTTGGAAATGGTGATGGAACTTTTGGTACAAATAGGACGACTCAGATCGAAAGAAACAGGTTAGGATTACCGATTGTTGCGGCTGATTTCAATAATGATGGTCGATTAGATCTAGTTGGCATAAATTCTGGCCAATTGAATATATTACATGGTAGTGATGATGGAAATTTTCAACGGATCATAGCATTTTCAAGTGAAACTGATTTGTATACATATGCAATAGCTGTTGGAGATTTGAACAATGACAATCAGCAAGATCTTATTGTTGTTCTGGGTATTCACAATATTGTCGTCTACCTTGGTAATGGTAATAAAACGTTTCAAAGAGGAGGAAACTTTTTGACTACAGTTTTCGGTAATCCAAATTCAGTTGCTGTAAATGATTTCAATCAAGATGGTTCATTAGATATTGCTGTTCTTAATACTCGTATCTTCAATGTAGATGTTCTATTTGGGAATGGAGATGGTACTTTTCAAGCACGACGAACATTCTTGAGTGAACCTGAGGGACGTCCTCGATCGCTCGTTGCTGGTGACATAAATAATGATAATAAAATCGACCTTGCTGTCATGAATCCATTAAGAGGCACTATATCCTTGTTGATCAATTCCCATAATGGCAATTTCGCACCGCCGATCGGAATTCCATTAGAATGGGATCCGAACGCTAGATTTACCGCTATTCTAAAGTTAATCAAAGACAATCAATTATATATCTTTTATGTAAATATAAAATAAAAAGAAGTTTTATTCGGAAAAATTTTCTTTTCTACACCAATTCTCTTTTATGTCGAGCTATTTTCGCTTTGAATTGATAATGTTTCTCTTGATTATTGAACGTATGAAGTTTTTTAATGTCACAACAGATAATTCGTTTTGCAATATTGAGAAGAAGAATTTTGTGTAAGAGAAAACAATTGCATTCTTTGTTAATGAGAACATTTAATGATTATAATTAATATTTTAAATAAATTTTTTTTAACTTGATAATGATGCTATTCAGAAAACGTTCAATTCGTCAACTTTGTTTATTGGTATATGTAGCTACTATTGTAGCTTTAGTTTTAGCTGCTATTGCTACTATTACTATTTTTGCAACAAATTGTGCGTATCTGCCTTTTTATTCTCATTCGTTC
Organism: Macrotrachela quadricornifera; assembly: GCA_022393335.1. Taxonomy (NCBI): domain Eukaryota; kingdom Metazoa; phylum Rotifera; class Eurotatoria; order Philodinida; family Philodinidae; genus Macrotrachela; species Macrotrachela quadricornifera. Next base: position 2,368 of record JAJEKB010009145.1, on the reverse strand, counting down.
TTTTACATAACATATTTATATTAAACAGTAAATGATATTTCATCAACTACGACGACAATGGGAATTACCACAGCATGCAGTAGGTTTACTTTAATTTTATTTCAAATCTAATAAAATGTTTTGTTTATATAGCTACTAGTACAATAACAACAACTTCAAGTAGCAAAAGTATATTTTTATATTAATTTGAATAAATTCTGAGCAAATAATTAATCAATATTTATTTAGTAACACTAACAACTACTTCGACAACTTCAACATCCTCAACTTCTTCATCGACGTCCACTTCGGAAACAACTTCGACTTCATCCTCAAGTAAATTTATATCTAACGATTTCTAATCGTGATATCATTAATAATATAATAGGTACATCAACATTAACTGAAACGACAAGTATGAAAAATCTAAATAGAAATTGATAATTGATCATTACTCGTTTATACTTAGGTTCATCAACAACAACTTTTACAAGTAGATCCATTTCTAAATTATTGTAAAAACTAGTCAGTAGAATTTATTATGATATTGTTTTTAGCAACAACAAGCACGACCTCAAGTACAACAACTACAAGTAAGTCAACTATTTAAAAGATGGTTCACAGATCACTCGAGAGCTCTTGTCATATAAAAAAAAATTTGTGACTAATCCTTTTTATAATCATAAATACAAGAGCATGAAAAAAAAAACTCTAAATTCTAAATTTTAATTACTTTTGCTAAACTGTGAAGACTCGACTGTCTACAGATCAACTGTAGGTATGTCCTTTAAGATATTAACATTCATTACAGCACATGCATGCAGTTCACCGGCACCGGCATCTTTGGCTGCATTTACTGGTAATACTGTGACATATTGAAATCAATATGCATACAATTATATAGCTAACGAGACAACTCCAGTACTTTCTTTTGGAGTAGATGCATCTGTTGTGGATATTAACAATCCATCAGTTGAGTTACTCAATAATCCAGGTTTTGAACATTCAACAACAACACCACCTGACGAATGGGATTCATGGTGTTCAAATTCGTGTACAAGTGGTTTTGCAGGAACTATAGTTACTAGTGCTTGCCGAGCACCAGGTAATTGCTATAAAAGTCAATGTCGTCTAGGAGGTAAGCGCAACTATCTTGTGCAGACTTTTTCTGCTATACTCGAACGAACTTATAATATTTCATTTTGATTTCGACGTGTAAATGTTACTAATTCAAATGGTACAGCAGCATTATATGTTAGTATTGTGTAGTATATGCTTCAAAGTTATAATGTCAATATTATCATATTAATTGATGATGTTACACAAGCCTTGAAAAGATATTTTGATTTCTTATATTTGTCATTTTTTTCGATTTTATACATAGGGCACTAGAAAAATTTTTCGCTCGGCGGCTCTTCGAAAAGCTTTAGTTTGCATTTAAATATTCTGTTATATTGCTTAGACATATTTAAAAATGTATGCAAAAATGAAGATTTCTAAGTCTTGTACTTCGCCATAATCTATCATTTCTTCTATGTGAGTAGCATATCAGTTTTTATATATTACATAACGAATGACTTACAATAAATGACAACTTTGAATTGCATATTTTGATCCTTAAAAACAATATAAAACTTATACTGATATATATTTTTTCTTTCAAAATAAACAGTATTCTGAGTGAGCAATTCTCAATGTTGCAATAGGTAGTTCAAAGAATTTTAATTTTACTTTCAAGATAAAAACGACACAATTAAAATGAAACTGTTTTTGTAAATTGTCTTCTGCTAGCAGATTGCGCGCACTTCTAGAAGAGCCACATGAAGAAATTTTTCTATGTGCCTCATGTATACAAGTCACGTTGAGTTAAAAAAATGTCGGATTTCTAACATTACATTCATTTTTGCACATTATCATAGTATATGGAACCAATTTCTCTACTAATGACACTTTCGAAAAGTAATCTTTTGGCGTTTGTAAACCTTTTCAAGACGTTGCTGATTTGATCTGATTTATTTATTTAGGTTTTCTTTACGAAAATTTTTTTTGAACTCAAAAATGGTTAGAAAATGTAACTATTTCTAAAATATTTTGTTTATATTCTATTTTAAACTACTATCGGAATTTTTAAAGAAGGCAGGTTGAAGAAAAGTATATAACTCCTGAATGAAAAGTCGTAGCGATCTGCGGTTTTCATCAATGAATAGACCACCGGTGGGGGTACATGCCTATGTGGAAAAGTGAGTTTCTCAGCTACTTTTTGAAACCAGCTATGGTCTACAAAATTAAGAGCATATTATCGAATACTTAAAGGGGTATTTTTTTCGCAGGGTATACACCCTGACATGCCCTCTTCAAAATGGTATCTAAGCAGTTTCTTGATTTTGCT
>JAJEKB010009132.1:0-14151 GCA_022393335.1 Macrotrachela quadricornifera | reverse complement strand
TCATTTTTCAATGGAGATTCCAAATATGTAAAAAAATCAATAGACTGCCATGCAAGTTTTTGGAGAACCAGCTTGTTGTTTCAAAGATTCTTGAGAAAGTGAACTTCGAGATTGCGTCCTGGAAAAGTTTTTGCTAGTGAAAAGATGTCTCGTCGGCTTGGCTATTGAACACCGAAAACCCCAGGTCTTTATCTCGCTTCTTTCTCGAGATATTCAAAAAATAGTCACACGCACGAACTTTTTAAACGATCTATAGATTGACCATATGTCCTTTCTAATCACCTATTAGCGGATAGAAGACATCATTGGACTGTATATTCTAAATTAATTTGATGATTTCCTGAACTATTTAGTGGCACACGACCTAAAAGGAGTGTCGAAGTATAGGGGTACAAATTTGGACCCGCCCCTGGCCCCTCACAGACTGTTACCGACAGTCTCACAGTTCATAATAGAAATAGAACTAAACTATCCCTGTGTCATCAGCAGCAGCAGCTATGTCGTGTTTCATATTTTAATCTCGTAGAGACTGCGTTAACAGCTTTCTCAATCATAGGCACCGTTTATTAACTATATACTCGATCTACTTTTTGTTCTATATTCGGTTTGTTAGTGCTTATGTCTCTCAGAAATATATGCGAGAAATAGTAGAGAATACAAATAAGTCAATGATGAAATATAATCCTAGACATTGATGTGATTTGGATTTTATAGTGTAACATCATAGTCATGTGAGGTGATAAAATAGAACAAAAATAGTATGAGAAATTTTAACTTCATGAAATAGTCTGTCGTATATTTCCTCATCGACATAACTGTTGACATTCATAAAAATATTTTATTTTGTGAAAAAAGATGCAACGGTTCAAAAAATCAATCGGCTTGTTAAGGAATCATCTATCGAATCGGATCGGATCGATCACTCACCGTTATCGATTTAACTCCGACATAATTAACCTGCTGGCAATTATTTTCACATGAAAATGATGAAACATTTTTTTTCAAAAAATCTTAAAATTCATTTTATTGCTATGCATAAACATTGAGAAACGTATTCATGTTTAATTTCTTGAAAACAACTCGCAACACAAAGCTCATCGCTACAAATGTCACATCGATAACATGTGTCACTGTACTTTATTGATATTTGTTTTGTATAACTATAAACTATGAACTATTTCAGTACAGGTTTCTTTCTTAATGTTGTTTGAACGTAAGATGGAAAGTAGCGTGTAGTAAGAAGCTGTCGGCAGTGGTTGGAAGAGCTCTACGCACTCTTAGATCAGAGACACTCTTAAAGAAATTTCTGAATAAAATGATTGTGAAACTCGCAGTGTATACATAAGGAATGAATGTACAAAGTGGCCCAAAAGTTCATTAACCGAAGAAAAAAATTGAATATTTTCGTCACGATTCGATCAAAGTGACTGGCATTTCCACTGAAAATAGTGGAATATATACAGCTCATATTGATAAAAAAAAAGGTTGACAAGAGCCATATTGAAGTATTAATATTCATTTGAAAGAAAAAATTCTATTCCATCACACTTAGTAAGAATCGACGTAGAATTAAGTTTCTGTAGTAAGGCTTTATTGTATTCTTAAATACCTATGATAGCCTACAATGGTCAACAGATTAGTTCGTATTGTTTGGAAATAGATGAACAGTACTCTAACATAAATGTTCAAATTATTTGGTTTTGTTGTCGAGAAACGTCTGACATTGATCGACTACTGAACGATAGATTGTGTTGCGTAGTTCAATGTTACCATTAAGAAACGTAAATACTTATTCTATTAAGGACTTCATGTGATTTTCATCATGAGAATTTTGTATCCAGACATGATCTTTTACAGCCCTCTATAGTGAAAAATCACACGGCGTCAAGTTAGGAGAGCATGGCGGTCATTTGATAATTTCTTGACAAAGAATACAAGGTAAGAACGTCTAATCTAAGAAAGCTCGTACAACTTGACCATAACGTACTGACACACTAGTTACCTGTCAAATCATTGTTTGAAAGGTTGGATATCCTTGAAATTGTGTTGTGATAGTAAATTTATTCAAATATTCACATTAGGTATCGACAACTAAGGTCTACTTGTTCTATGCTGCTTTTTATTATACAAATATGACAGGATAAGATTTTTCGTTGAAGTGGATAGTAATACTTCATAATGATTCTTGTCAATCTTTTCCTCATCAATGTGAGTTATGCATACTCTTCTATTTTTGATGAAAATATCAGCTTTTTTGATAAAATTACGGTGGAGATATTCAATTTCTCCTTCGGGGAACGGACTTTGAGGCTAACATGTATGTTCATATGCATAGTGACAATGTGTGATGTTTCTCTAATATTAGAAACGCAAGAAAAAGTGGCAGCATTCTTCTGATCTAATCAAGCAATATAAATCTATAAATGCAGGCTGAGTGAAGATCAAAACGTATATACATGTTTCTCATCGTCAAGAGGTTAATATAAGAACATCTTCGATTCTTGATAACGAAATGTTCGATTCAAGTATGAATTTAACTAGAAAACTTTTATATGAAGAATACTTGTAAAGATTAAAGTGTCACTTGCACGCAGCGAACAATACTACTACATAAGACGTAGGACATAGTCGTATACACTTCTGTTAGGATAGCGTACTGTACTGAAGAAATGTGAATGACACAACAAAATAGCAGTGTCCAATCATCTATACTTATTATCTTGCCCGACTTTCAATATTTTGCTTTGTCAATATTTGATAGTATGACTCATAATAATTATATGCACTCACCTACGAGGGCAATTGATTGACCAGCCTTCAGTGTCAAGTTGAGGTTGTTGAGAACTCTAAGCTTTGATCTTGTCGGATAAGAAAAATATACATGATCGAATTCAATTTGATCCAGTTGTAAGAAAGGTTCGTATTCTGTCGGGGCATTAAAGGTGATCCTTGGTTTGCGTTGAAATAGTTGTGTGAAATATTGAGCAAAAACGAGGGAGCTACCTAGTTTAGGTATCCTAGTGGAAACAGAAACAAAGAAGAATTATTTATATTTTCACACTCATAAAGTCTTTTATCTGGTTTTTAACTTTTTAAAATGTGACATCGTTTCTGATTCGTAATCCGAGCAACGCATGACTATGAATAAAACATTGTCATATTTTCATTTGATTGTTCGTACTCTTAGTAAAACTAAGGGCAATTGGCTAACTGAGACCTGAACTACTGAGATTATATAAAACACTCAAACAGAATTTTCAACATTTTATTAATTCGCTTTTTTGTTTTTATGAAAGATTTCCTTCTTCTTGGTTGATTCTTTCTATGTGGTCATATGCACTCTTGCAAAAGTTAAACATCAGTTTTGCATACAATATATAGATTTTGAACAATATGTTCTTACTTGTGTAGGAGTTATGTATGATCAAAGGAGACTTTGGAAACTCATGAAGAAAAACACTATATCCAACTTCAGTTTCATGTATACGGAAGTACAAACGAGAGAAGAATCATTGATATCACGATGTTTAGAATTGGACATATGTTGTTTTGTAGAGCTTTATAAATACAACATCTGATACCAAGATTTCATCCCCATACTGACCTTTTTAGAATCTATGCGATACTTTAGTTTCTAAAATAACTGTATGTACTTCACCTAAGAGTACATCATATAAATACATGGAACATTAGACGTATGAATCTTTTATATTTATAGAAAGCTATTTTATTCATATAGAGTTTTAAATCTTTTTCATTCATAGAACAGCATAAATTCATGTAAATAAATAAATCATGTATTTTCAAGCAAGCTGTTACGTCAGTGCACTACAATGTAAATCAGACCTCGAACAATGAGTAACTTGTTAGTGAGATTTATAAGTTATATATTGATAATCATCTTTTGTTTTATATTAACTATTATCAAATGACTGAATCAAAATCTAATCTTGCCATATTTATTGCTTAATAGACATTACTTATAACAGTTTTCTTCCATGTCGAAGAATTAACAATAAGCAAAAGTCGCTGGTTATCGATCTATGCAATAGCAGATAAACTCTGTAATAGATCTAAGCACGAAGGCATATTATACATATGCTTTTCAAATGATATTCAAATAATGCAAAAGATGTCACTTAGCCTTCGAATCATCATTCCCTTAGCAGCATAACCACTTTTAATTGAGGCGCTCAAGTTTAGATGTATGACTTAAGCAAATGAACCCATTGTCGAAAGATTCGTGTGAAAATTTCAGATGTCTTTGGAAGAATTCACAAAAAGAGGATCGGTAAAAATTTTCTCGTTCCAGCTTTTGCCCAATAACATGGATGCTCTTGGTGAGAGTATTCAAAACATGAAGGTAGCTATGTTACTGCCCACATCATTTCATAATAGCATTGAATTGCTTAGCAGCTCAATCAGCAACTCCTTGTTTTAAGGATTCAGGGATCGATTGCTACCATTAAGCTTCAAAGTTAATCGTCTCATTAGATTACTCAATCCTAAAAGTATTTACTTAATTTTTTTAACATATGGATTCGGAAAATCTCATAAGGATTTCAGAACTACCAAATCTGCCACGACGTTTGAATTTCGCGAATATCATGACTTCAACTCTTTTAGACTTTTCGACTAAGCAAAAAATCATACTCGGCTAGACAACTTACTATGTTGCGCTTAAAAACGAAGTTTATGACTGCCTTTACTTCAAATATTTCGAGCGCCATGGCTTCTGCAAACACAGAATTATTCAATATTGTCCAAAACTTGAAATCCATTATGGAAACTGTATTTGAAAACTTTCCTTTTTAATTAATGAAAAAATGTTTGTATTTTTTGTTTCAGTCTGTGAGAATCTGTTGAATCGCTTATTATTAGTTTTATTTTATCAAAAAGAGCTGCACATTTTGTTGATTGAAATAATAATTAACACAAAAAATACTCGAAATGTATGGTTTTCCCATAAAGACTATAAACAATAAATGGACAAAATTCACACTACTCTTTTAGAAAGTAAAAATAGTTTCTTAAAAGTCCAATATTGATATGAGCTCTACGAAGCAATGTTTAATATATGAAAAATTCCACTCATTAGTTAAAATTGTTTCATCTGTTACAGAACCGCGAGCATCTGGAATAAATTTCACACAATGCTGAAAATATCGAGGAAAATTATTAAAATAACGTGCGCTATTTATTTCGATTAGGTAAATATATGACTGCAATATCCTTTTAACGTAAGCCTTATCCTTCTCTACGTCAGATCTCAATATATGAATACTTTTCTAGCCTCATCAACCTTTTTTATGCAGCATTAACTCTTAAATTGATTTGTCTTTACAATATTATTTTCAAAAATAGATATATCAGATGAAATTGATCACCATCTCTATTTGATCCTATTATTTTCTTGAAAATGGAATTTACTGCGATACATTTCGAACTCTTAGCGCATCAAATAACTGATTAATGAGTTGGCCGCATCAGATAGCATCGTATTCTGTTCCAAAAAACATAAAGAATAAAATGTCCGACGATAATGGCAATTTTAGGAATAATCTTGCTTTTTCCTTATACATCTTTGTCATTTTGATGAACTACAGTCTTGGTGAAAGAACTACTGCTGATTACAAATGAAAAACGCTTAGTACTATTGGTGTAACAGTTGATATACTTACGCAGTGTATAGGAGGTTATAAACCTGATTCATGAAATTTCCAAACGACATAGTCCTATATTAAATATATTCGCAGAAAGACTGGGCTTTTGGTGAAGAACATTTCAATACACGACTTACATAACCAGTTTCTCCACACTCATTTCTCTTTGAGGTGCTAGGAAGACCATCGTAGCCAATGTTATTGCCATTATGAAGAAGAATCGCGATATTTCCAAACCGCAGAATGCTGCGACTGCATGAATATATTTGAATGAAATTCTAGAAGTAGATTTGAGAAATAAATGAAAACAACAGGTATATCATTTGTACACGGAATCTCATACTTCATGGATTCGTCAACAAGCTTTGAATATTGATCACCAAAGTTTTTTTGCCTACTGAGTTCAAACACGGTGCGAATATTCTGTGTTGATTCTATTGCCATCTATAATGATCATAACTCATGAAATCAGAGCGATCAACAATTTTATATTCACCATATTCAAATCTTCTAAAACGCGCTGTTTTTTCTTTGTGATGGTTTTGGATAGTGTGATGTGCAAACAGGAGAGGACTGTCACAACTACAATGATACCACAAGAAATTAATGTCATTTGCCAAGGAAATATGATAATTGCAAATATTAAGCCTGATATGATTGCGACTATGATCTCCACTACAGTGGCCAAAATAGTACCAATTGTCTATAAACAGAACTGATATGAACAATGCTTAACAACAAAGTAAACTTACAGTTTCAATTGTAGCCGCATCATTTTCCAACAATTTCGAGAGGCGACCCGAATTATTCTCTTTACGATCAAACCAACCTACTTCTTGTTTGAGTAACGTCGCAAAGGTACGCAGACGTAATTGCTCGATGAGCTGAGTGGAAGCTCGACCAAATAAATAATACTATACCAGTGTTTAGAAAAATGTTACGAAAATAGTTTTACATGCAACTTACACTAAGCCAAAATGACGCACACAGTGTGATACCGACTGCCAAAAACCCGCAACCAACCAAAAACATACTGTGTAACCGAGCAGAATTTGTCGTTTCACCAAGGCTCTGCATAATTAAGTCAGCGAAAACGACAATTACTTAGAGCAGTTCAAAAGTGGTGATAGTGATACTTTTTTTGCTTACAGAAAACTCAAAAAACTTTTCTTTTCTTATAAAAAGATAAAGCGTCTTCTGTTCTATTTTTCTATGCTATTTGATTATTATACATCTAATATTATAGACATAGAATTTTGATAGAAACTATTTTTGTTCACATCTAGTTGATTAGTTCAGATCATAACGTGTGTAGCATTTTGTATCCCAATTTATCATCTTTTCACAAGTTGTATTAAAGTCCAAAATATATTACAAGATGCAGTATGAAGAGCTCTATAATTTACAAAGAACAACTATAAAAAGATGACATGGGCGAAAACAAATATAACTCTCAGTGAAAAAAATGTCCTATTTTCATAATGTCGAAATTTGGTCGCTTACAGTTTTCTCCATTTTAAAGACAAAGAAATGCAACTATAAAATAAGTTGTTTTTTTTTTATAAATTTTGGAGCTTTTCATGGTGCATCTTGCGATATATTCTAGTTTTTTAATACAACTTGTTAAATAACGACAATATGATAAAATAATAAAATGAAAATGGAAAGAGCTTCGTCCATTACGATCTAAACTAACCAACAAGATGTCAAGAAAAACAATTTTTATCAGAATTCTATTAGTATGATATTAAATGAATACTGATGAAATAGCATAGAAAAATAGAACAGAAGACGCTCTATCTTTTTTTTAAAAAAAGAAGAGTTTTTCGAGCTTTTTGTAAGGAAAAATAGTGTCACTACCACTACTTTTGGACTGGTCCCAGTATCATCTGAAAATATGGTCGAAAAAATGTGTATGAAAACAATACTATGTTTCAAAGAAATTATTAGATAAGTGCTTTAGACAGAAAGTTTCAGGTCTATTGTTCAAGATGTGACTTACACACTTATCTTTTCACATTTTTATGTTGAGCAAATAAATCATGGTTCTATTCGGTTAAAACCCACAGATTTCTGTTAGTTTTTGCAAAATTTTCCACTTCTCTATCAAAATATCCTCGAAATGAAACAGTTTTCATGCGACTTGTTGCATACTTTGCAAAGATGATGGCTTTTAAAATAATATTGTATTATAAATATGATGCGGGTGTAATAACTCGAAAGGAGAAATCTACGAGGCTTGCGAATCGTTCTGTATTGGATTTCTAACCAGATTGAAAGACTAATACTCTATAAAAAGCAGGATTTTCGTTGCGAATACTCTGGCATACAAATACCTGTTAATTCAGTAGATGCGATCTTTGCATAACAACTGTTATGCACTTAAACGGTCCATATATGTAGTGCTATTCTGTGCATTAATCATATGTATACATTCACAGATATCGCTGTTATTTTCATGACTAAGTAGAGGATTGAATCGTTAAAAACGATCGAACAATAGGTTGACAATTAACATATAAATAAATGTTTTCTCTCTTTCCTTGCTAAACAAAGTTCAGTCTTAACAAAGTGACCACTAGCAGCAGCAGCACCATCGATAATGAAATTGATGAGAAATGTCTCTAATAATCAGATTACTCAAGTACCAAAAACTCTTCATAAGAATATATCAAAAGTGACTGTACTATGAGATTTTGCTGCTGTTTCTTGATCTAGCTATTGACTTTAAGACAAGAAAATCGTTTCTGCATTCATATTTCAATTTTTTGCTCGTTCGACCTTCTTCCTCTCCATGTTACTTGGTTTTTGTTACTTGGTGTCGTTAGAAAAGAAATTCAGAAAAAGATTAAAGTTTGCCTGTATTTGTCTTCTGGCTATCCCTCTGTACCCTTGAACTTTTTTCATCATAATTTTCGGTGAGATACTAATCTCTATACCGAAACCCTATAATTAGCATTTGACTAGAGGTGATACTAACTGCTTTAACATTGCGATAGACCTGTAAGAACGGTACGAATGTTCTGTAAAAATCCATACGAAAGCTCTGTATATTTTTACTATGAAAACCTATAAAAATTCAAAAAAGCAGGGCTTTTGTAAGAGCCCGTTACGAGTTGTTACCTTCCCATATATAGGGTAAATCTATGAAAATCCAACTACTTTTTGGGAAAAGTGCTTTTTTATTGAATTTTTTATGCTGATTAGCCCCATCGTGGACAGAAAAAAGGCTTGGCCAGAAAAATGTTGTGACTTTTATCTGAAATAATGGCGAGTCAAGTTGTTGTTGTTTAGGAATATGTAAGGAGAGAGAGGATTCCCAGAGTATTACAATGTTTAAAGCTCATATTCTGGTCAAAGGTAGAAGGTCACTAGACTAGCACAATCTCCAGAGAATTCTTGTTTTCAATGTGTTATGACCGAGATATGAGATTTTTCAGAACACGACTTCTGTATAATTTTAATCAAAATACTTCTTTCATAGTAAGTACGTAGATATCGTTCTCCTTAAAAACCTCATGTCTTAATCACAATAGATCGAAAACAAGAATTCTTTGGAGATTGTGCTAGTCTAGTAACCTTCTATCTTTGATCAGAATATGAGCTTTAAACATTGTAATAATCTGGGAATCCTCTCTCTCCTTACATATTCCTAAACAACAACTTGATTCACCAGTATTTCAGATAAATGTCGAAAAACTTTTTCGGCCAAGCCTATTTTCTGTCCACGATCGGCCTGATCAGCATAAAAAAATCAATAAAAAAACACTTCTCAAAAAGTAGTTGGATTCGCATGGATTTATTCTATTGTATCAGACAAAAAGATGTCCGAAGGTTTCCTTTTCTATTGTTGAATACCGTGAGTGGCCAGCTGTTGCTGTTATTGATTTGTTTAGCTTATACCGATATTTCAATGATTCTAACACTGGGAATGGTTTATATCAAGTGGCGGCTTAGAGAAATGCTGAAATGATATTGTTTAGAAGAATTTATATGACATTGTGCGGACAGTGCTATTTTACTCTCAGTGGTTTACTAGGAGAAATATTGACTAATACTAGTCCTGTACTAATATTTTTCAAGACTCCAGCGGTATACCAGTCAGATTTGCACTAGTATGTTAGATTGTTTGAAAGTCTCTTATAAATAATAACGTACCACGACCATTTTGCCGATAAGGTAGACTAACATTACTGTTCGACACGATGTGATCGTCGACGCTATGCAGCCAGATAAGAGCCATGGCCAAGCTGCTCGACTTAATTCCCAAACAGCTTTAGATGTTGATAATGGCTGACCTTCTAATTCATCTTCAATCTAGTACAAACACATAAATAATAAGATCTTTCTTCACATAGCTAATTATTTTGTGATGATAGATTACGGATGTGACAGCTCCGCTTTAGCTCTTGTGCGAGAGCGATTCGAACAGCTCTTTATTCAAGAATTTGAGCTGGTGGACGAGCTCTTTTCAGTTGTGACTTAAATTCTATTATGGGAATTATTTCCCAAAAGCAGAACATTTTTGTTCTGTTATATAAACACAGCTCACAGCTCAAAAGAGCTGTTCAAACCGCTCCCGCTCAAGAGCTAAAGTGGAGCTGTCACACTTCTAAAATAGATTTTATAGAAAACGGTGTAACGTTGCCAGTTTTTTGCAATACAATGACTCGAAAATCCTTGCAAACTGTGTGCTTATAAAACAACAGTGGAAGATTGAGAGAACAGCAGGTTTTCGACACAGAGCAGGTGAGAGAATTGTGATGTAACATCAAAATATCTATGAATATTGGTGTTCTCATTTTCCGCCTCTCCGAGTCTCCATCTTTATTCATATCACTTACTTTCCATCTTGTGTTCGATACAGCGATAGAATAGTCATATTTGCCTATCTCGATCTTACACTTATGAAAGGTTGTCTACTCGAATATATCAGGTTTCGGGCAGCACTCATGTATTCCGAACACAATTTCTTATTTTGGAAATCTGCGAGAAAGGAGTCGGATCTTCTGATTTTAGAAAAGAATTTTAACTCTTAATTGACACTATGTTTCGGAATACCGAAATATATTTGGAGCAGAGAAGTAGAGAACTAAATACAGGGTTCTCTAAGTATCGCTTTCTCCTTAATGCATAGCTATGATCGAGAAATTTTACAGTTGACTTATGAATGAAGCTAAGACGATTGAAGGAGTCCTCTTTTTTTGATTCAAATTTTCCAATATTTCATGTTTTGATTTCTCTTTTCGATGTGTGTGCACAAGTGTTCCCTATCTATTGGGGACATTTTGAGACTTCCAATATAGTTTTCAAGCATCAGTAAGATCGAAAAGCTGAATCGATTGTCTTGGGGTATAGAATGAGTTTTTCTTTCTCATGCGATTTTTCACTAACCTGTTTTCTAGCAAAAACCTTCAGAGCCGATCCTATTTCTCTGGCATGATACCTTCTATAGAGCTTAGGTTTTTTTCTGCAGATCCTAGAGACATTTTGAGATGATTACTTTACTTTTTATTTTGAAAAATATTGAATCACCGACTTTTCAGTAGTTTTTTAAGAGCGAACCATTATTCAAATAAAATATGCACTTTTTAAGGTATCCTTCGTGTTTGGGCTCTTTATTCGAATGGTGTGTGATAAAAACAATCCAAAAGGTAGATGTCCCAAAGTGTTTGTAGAATCTGTATTAAAATGTTCAGCTCTACGCAATGCACTACTGCTAACAGGGTGATCAGGGAACCGATTTGTAGGCATCTACAATCTCAAAATCACCTAGAAGAAAGCATCTTTGAATTTTGACTCTAGGACAACTTTTACTCTAGACATTGAGATCTAAGAAAACATTGCCGAATTGTGAAGAAAGAATATTCTTATAGTTCAATCAAACCAAGTTAATGAAACGTCTGAGTATCAGAATGATTGATGCAATTGCTTTATAAAAAGCTATCAAATAATAACCATCTAAGAAATTCTTGGAGGTGAATTATATAAAAAAGCCTTTTTTTCCCGTTGTTTATAAATTTTCATAAATGCTTTGATAAGACTTTTACGAAGTGAATATGAAGAGATTCATGAATATTAATTATTCTTCGTTAAAGGTTTATGATAAATGCATAAGATTCAAAAATTCATCAAGAGCCAGTTAGGCACTACACTTTCATAAAACCTTGGCGCAAGTTTATGAGCTTCATAGACCCTGCTTCGTACAATCTTCAAAACCTTTTAATAATAGTGAATCAAAATACTATAATCGAGTATAGCACTTAGAATCTACATATACAGGGTGGACTAAAAGTCACGCACCCGAAAAAATGCGAAGATCCTCATTATGACCCAAGCAAACGAACTGATTTTTTTGTCAATGATAGAGGCATGCTCATGGTTTATATTCATAAAGACGTGTCTAGATAGACCTTTTATTAAGTATCACTATTGATCTCAACAAAAAAAAATTTTACTTTTTCATAGGTAGAAAAAAAAACAATATACTTAACAATGGATCTCTTCAGGCATGTCTTTATGAATATGAACCTTGAGCATGCCTCTATCATTGACAAAAAAATCAGTTCGTTTGCTTGAGTCATAATGGAGATCTTCGCATTTTTTCGGGTGCGTGACTTTTGGTCCACCCTGTATATTTCTATATATATGTCGGAGGACAGATTAAAATACTAGAAGAATAAATAGAAAATATCAAAATATTTCACTTTGGTATCAGAATCAGCGTTAAGTTGATTTTCAAAAAGAAACATTTTCTATAAGCTAAAAGACCTTAGCAATAAACGGAACATGTAGTAATAAGTATCTTTTACATGCCCAAACGTCATTGGAGTAGTATTTCGGTATATTCAGCCGTTCATCAGTATTTTTCATGGGTTTTTGTGTGTAACGTCTAGCGAGATTGTAACAACAGATAAGAGAGCTGCTTGAAATTGCTGATTCGATTCCACTTTCTATAAATATTGATGAGGACTGAATAAAATTATTAAGTTTTGTGGAGTGCAGTTCATTCACGCTAAAAAAAACCATACCCACGACAAATCTATATACTGTTAGTGTGACTGCACTTATTCTAAAAACTATCTACAAATTATTTGTTGAGTTTTAGTTATATTATTGCATTCATTGCGAGTAATTGTGCTATCTACAGGGGTAAAATAGTCCTCCCCTTCCAATATTTTAATCTGTCCTCCGACATATATATAGAAATATGCATGAACGGCAGAAATTCAATTCAGATTTATGAAACAGTATATGAAAAAAATGATCAGTTAAATATTCACTGATAAATTTTATGAGAAGATGGGAGCAGATATTGATACAACTCTCGAAGTCAGACAACAGTTTATAACTCAGCATATTAAGCGGTTAATGATGATCACCAACCGGATCGAATTATTAAAAACTAAACACAAGTCATCATCAGCATTGTCAATATTCTGATACACAGCTGATACGTATATTAAGAAACTACTTTAATAAGTCTGACCCGTACTAAAAGCCGATAAGAAGTACATGAAAAGTATGACGAAAAATTCACTGTAGAACATTTGCGCTTTAAAAAACGATAGACTTTATCATGTGCTGCGTAAAAAAATTCAGGATAGCCTCTTAAAATAAAGTAGAGTTGTAACCGATAGGATTTTTCCCGTATCGATATCGGCAAAAGCCATTCTTTACATTACTCTAATAATAGTTAGATCAACCACTAGATTAGTCATATGTCCTTTCTAATTACTAAATTAATGGCAAAAAATTTCATCTTTCGATGATAAAAATTCAACTTTTAGCTTTTAAGAAACGATTCAAGTTTATAGGGCGGATGAAAGTGGGAGCTTAACGCAAACGTAACGTTCAAACACTATGAGTGACAGTATGAATGGCAATATCCAGTGATTTCCAAAGTTATTTAGCGGTAATTCCGCTTATCAGGAAATCGTCTCAGATGCCCTCCAAGAATTTCAAGAAAACTTTATTCTATCGAAAGTAATCAGTGCTCTAATCTCTATCATAAAAGGATTCACATTGTTGTCGCCTTTTTTCAATAATTGGAGGCACCTGAAGCTTTGCTCTCTCAATGAGAACCAAAAAGATTTTGAGTCCATTGTTCTTCGAGGAAAACTATTGAGAACAAGAATAAATCTTTCTCCTGACTACAAGTCTGTAATAGAGATCCATGTGAGCACATTTTCATCGATTCCTTTCCTTGCCTAACGATCTGTTCTTTCTCACACATAAAATCGTGCGAGAAGTCTATGAAAGCTACGGAGAAACGATTGTGGGTAGCAAAAATAGGGGTCCTGTCAGTGCAGATCGTCAGTAAACGAAAGGAATCGATCAAAATGCGCTGACATGAGTCTCTATTACAGATTTATACTTAGGACAGTCCAAAAGTAGTGGCAGTGACACTTTTTTTGCTTACAGAAAACTCAAAAAACTTCTCTTTTCTTATAAAAAGATAAAGCGTCTTCTGTTCTATTTTTCTATG
>JAJEKB010009114.1:0-10026 GCA_022393335.1 Macrotrachela quadricornifera | reverse complement strand
AGCTATTGATATCGATTAAGTAGTGCTGGAAAAGATTAAATAGTGCTGGCTATTTAAAGTCGAAGGTAAGAAAGCATATGAGTAGATAAAGTAGCTACAGAAACTTTGAGTAGCTATTGATATTGATTAAATAGTGCTGGAAAAGTTTAAAAAGTGCTAGCTACTTAAAGTCAAACGTAAGAAAGCATATGAGTAGATAAAGTAGCTACAGAAGCTTTGAATAGCTATTGATATCGATTAAGTAGTGCTGGAAAAGATTAAATAGTGCTAGCTATTCAAAGTCAAACATGAGAAAGTATATAAGTAGATAAAGTAGCTAAAATAGCTTTGAGTAGCTATTGACATCGATTAAGTAGTGCTGGAAAAGATTAAATAGTGCTAGCTACTTATATTCAGAGGATGTTTTTTCTGCAAAACATTTTCAAATCGCTATACATAGGAAAAAAAGTATCTCTTTTGAGACTGAGCCGTTTTTAAGTGAATAGTAACAGAAGTGCTAAAACAAAGACTAGTATATTTCCTTGACGAATGGTGGATTGGACATAGTAAAATAAGCTTGTTTGTCACCGGGTCAAAAGGACATCGGCTTAAAGATCACTGCTTAGTTATTTTCGGTATACGGCTTCTATTGCATCAGATGATTAAGTCTGGGATTCCACTGCAGATCCTTTAATTCTTTTGAGTTAGTGAAACGTTAATGAGCATGGTTTTGAACACAAGACAATGAACTTATGTAAAAATATACTTCAGCATGGAAGCAGCTAGCCATAAGTGACGCCTCGTACGGGTGCCAACAAACAACTAGTCGATATTCGTTTAAATTCGCTTTGATTTTTATATCGTCTGTGAACGATATTTTGAGCAAGAAAATGAGGCATTACATTGGTCTATGCTGACATCATATAAAAGACTGAGAAGTTAAGAGTGGAGTAAAGCAGAAAAAACGATCATCATCTCCGACCTATGCTCTACGTCCCCATACGAAAGTCTTAACAGAATGTTTAAAGACTGGATTTTATAGAATAGTCGTCACTAACAATCCGTATATATGCGCACATGTATCCAGCATAGTTATCAGAGCAGAATTCAGTCGAGGGTTAAGCGAGTCATAGCGACGAGCGTTACTTGTTTTTTTTAATATGAGGTGATGCATATAATATCGACTGAAAATTGATCAGAAAAATGCTTACGTTCCCTCATCCGTGAACTTCTATTATTACTTTCAGAGTATTATAGTTATGATGGCGGGCTTTTATATATGTTGAGTAGGCTTTTAATGTGGAGTTTTATTTAAATCAATTAGAAGAATTTTGAAAAAGCGATTGAACATCTTCTTTTTTACATTTTCAATTTGTATTTCATGTATACATCCGTAGCAATGCTTTCTCAGAAAATATAAGTAAGAACATGTCTCTAACGACGAAGCTGGAAAAAGGATGTTTTTGCTAAAAAGACAAAGTATAAAAAAAATCCTATATTTTTAGTCAATTTTTACTAAAAATCCTATAATTTAGAAAAACTAAATCCTATACAAAGACCTATATTTCTAAAAAAAAACATAAACTGAGGCTCGGTTGATCTCATGTTATTCGACAGTTTCGGTTACTTATTATGTGGAGATATATATATATCCTCTATGTAGATGGGCACCTTTCTTGACTGACGAAGTTAATGGCTGAATATGAAGCTTCTAAACCATTATATGAATTCTTATTTGCCAAACTCTGGTTCAAAATGATTGATCCATTCTGTTACTTTGTCAAGCTTAAACGTTGCTAAACAGGACAAGGACAGAACTAATTCATTATGCAAACATTGTTTTGTGAAAACTGTCACGCAGTAATCAATTTCAGAAAAAAATGAGAGTTATAAATGAATAAAAAGGCAAAATTCGTTTTGATGACTGCTTTGGTAACTTGTTTTCGTACATTATTTAGGAATATCAGTCACATCATAACCACCAACAGATGTTAAATATCCATTTTCAAATTGTGTTAATTCGAATGTTACAACACCATTGAGAAATTCACCTTTATTATAAAGAGTACGTGTTCCTACATTGAATGTGTAGACACCAGGCCGAAGATAAACAATTGCTACCCGTGTTATGGGTATTACTGATACAACACTAGATAAAAAATACCCTCCCTTGCTGTCAACTTCATAAGTATTCGAACCAACTCCATAATTAATTCTTTGGCCTGTATTAGGTATAAGTTTCTTTCCAATAATTAAATGATCATTCACCATAATTTGAACAAAATGACCCGCCTTTGAGGAAGTACTGCGAAGATTTGCTTGTACCATAATTTTGAACAATGTATTACGTGACACGTAGAATGCCTCATTGAGACCAGGCACATAAAGAAAATTTTCACTTGGTAAAACCTCAAAGACAGTTGTACGTTGATATTTCATAAAAACTTCATATAGTTGGACACTAGATGACGATGACGGTTTCTTAGCCGTTGAAAGAACTTTTGGTGCTGATATTGTATCTACAATTTCAAGAATAAACAATTGTTAATGAAACTTAATTAGCTCAAATAAAAAAATGAGGACTCTTTCAAGTGTTTGTTTGCCAGTTTCGTTCAAAACCGTTTTGGTAGAGACTTAAGGATACTACTCTCTCTTTTGACGATTTTCAGACCTTAAAGACGGTAAGTTCGATTTTGATGTTTTTCCAAAGGTCCGCATCTTTCAGAGAGACTTATACATCAAACCTTGTCCAGTTTGCCTGAAATTATTTTTGAAGATACCTACGACCATATCTCAGAGGTAATTTTCAGCTTTTTCAAAAATCTCACTTTCTTTTTCTTTTTATAAAAAAAATACTTAAAGATTTTCTCCAAAACCAAGTTTTTGACCTTTGGACCTCTATAAATGCTGATGAAGATCCCAGAAATGAAAAACGCCGATTTTACCTCTGGAAAATAGTTCAAAGTATTTATGGTAAAAATTTCAGCTCGATCGGACGAAGTTGAAGGAAGATTGCCAGTGCACAATTCAGTCCTGTGCATGAAAAACTAGTTTTGAAAAAAACGAAAAATAACTTTAGCAACAGTCGGATTTTTTTTCAACATCTTTATGAACAACTTTTCATGTAGAAACCACTGAGTACCCGATAGCAGTTGAATGGCAGGGCCGATCGATATACCAACACATCGTCTATCTACAGCGCATATAAACAATAAAATTTATCCAAAAAGTTCGACAAAAAAAAGATGGAGAGAGGTACCCTTAAGTTGTTCACGAAACCATTGAAAATATTTTTCGCAGCAGCATTATATATTATGTATGTGCCTATCAAGTTTGATGCCCAAAAACTTTAGGGCCGAGTTGTAAACGGTAGACCGGTACGAATCACACTGCATATTTTTGGTTCTATCATAGTGAAATGTACCTTTCAGTGGGTCATGTATATCGTCTCATCAAGTCATTACTAACATTACAATCATTTCATGATTGTTTTTTCTGTTTATTTCCATAAGTTTTCTACTTTTTCACTTATTACAAGGTCATTCAAAACTCTTCTCGTTCCATAGAAATATTGTTCGTTCTCCCTTATAGTAAACTCCAAAATGCTCAAACTTTGGTATTTTATTCCTTGTAACATGGTGAATATTATTATGCGAGAATAAGATTTCAAGAATGTTACCCTATACATCTTCCTTATTTGTCAGGATTGAGAGCTGAAAATTTAGAATAATATTCGCCATGTTACAAGGAATAAAATACCAAAGTTTGAGCATTTTGAAGTTTACTATAAGGGAGAATGAACAATTTTTCTACAGAACGAGAAGAGTTTTGAATCACCCTGTATCAAGCTACTTCATGAATTACTCTGACTTTATTGTCTCACATGTCCGTACGAGATCTACTCTGTAAATGATAAAGAAGATATAAATCTTCGATGAACCATAACACCGAACAAATCTGCGATCCTTCAATGATAACATAATTTGATATAAAAATGAGCTGCAAAATTATAGATACTTAATGTATTGTCCGAAATTTTATTTGAAACGAGTACATATGACAAGTTTTTTTCGACTGTTCTCGCTTAATGAAAGGCTAAAGACTATGCATTTATGACCAGCTCAGTGAATGCTATCGAATGATGTAGGAGTAATGAAAAAAGCCTGATTGATATTGGCAGATTCGTAGAAAAATGTTAACAAATTTCAAGAACCACATTGGTAATACATGGGTCAGTACTAGATTGGTGTAACGGCTTACTAACAAGATCCATATCGGAAACTAATGCCCATTCAGAAAAAAAGGCCAGTGGATATGTTTTCAATAACTTTTGATAGGAACAAGATGAACACCTGCGGTTTTCATCATTGGAAAGTGGAAATGGAGATACATTGAACTATGTATTAGAAAATAATTTCACAGTTTTTTTTGAAAGACTTCAAGCGACGTTTTTGAAGACGAACATATTCTGTAAGGCTACTAAAGTGATTTTTCAATAATTTCGTGTGCATTTGCACCGCTAAAAAATTCACTTTTTTGGGTTTCTGTCATAAAATACGAACTCAATTTTTCAGTATTTTCTCAAAACTGATTAAAAAGCTATATTATACGGTTCGATGCATCTTCATCTCCTCTTTCCAATAGTGAAATCTGTAGCTCTCTATCTCATTCCTGTCAAAGATTATTGAAAAAATACGCACCAACCTTTTTTTTTCTAAATGGGCATGAGTTCAGTTCCAACTCTGAACTTAAGTCAGTTTTTTTCTGAATTGTCTCATAAGACTAAGGATGAAGATGTGAATTATCCAGGTATTTCTTGTTGAGACGAATGGAATTGCTTCAGAAACTAAGAATTACTTTTTTCAGTAAGTGAATATATATTTCACGTTATCATTTTTCACGCAAGCTGCAATATTATATTATGTTAGTAGAAACATTTATTTATTCCAAAATAGATCAAACAGATGATAATGAATTTTTTCTCAACATCGTTACACAATGGCATATTTTTATTGTTTCTTGTTCCAAGGTTTTTTCGAGTTTCCTAAAAACTCAACAGATCCTTCCTTTTTCTGAAGCGAACATCGATTATGGATGAAGCTAAAGTCTCATGACTCATGAGAGTAGCAAGATAAATGGTGCTATGAATGCATAAGCGTTTCGATATACCGTTATTCATTGCATGAGTCGTGGTGCTCTGTTGGTATGCAAAAATCTATGTAATCAAGGCCGTTTTGTGGTTGTAATCCTTCCTACATATTCTCTGTGAAAGTATTCTCAGGATATTGTAATTACATTCAATGAAGTTTCGATCATAATCTGTCCTCTATGGTCCTGTGACAATTGCAGACCAGTGCGTAGAAGAGCAGAAATTGAGAACTGGGTGAATATTGTAACACTCTTGATTACGTGCGTTCTGTATACATGATGTATGACTTTTATTTTTTGTCCATACTTCTTACATTATGTGACGCTTTGTACCTTTCATATTACTCTTTGGTTCTGTCTTATTATTCTTTTCTTTTAGATTCTTCTCTTCTTTCGCATAGATGTATGCATAAGTGTATATTTTGCATAAGAACGATGCGATTCTAGATAGGAAGAAACACAATAAAGCGTAATGCCATTAGCACTAACTCTTCTCAATATAAACAAGAGTTAGTAAAGCAAAACATTTCCATCACGATTATAGAGAAACTTTTTATGCAACAGAATTGGAAACAAGGAGTGTTGGTGTTTAGAGTGAGAAAATTGAACATCCACTCTGTCTCACAATCCGTGACGGTCACGTGTGGTCTTTGATCCCGTCATAAATCATGATAGATGAGGTACACGAAGCTTCGAGAGTATTACAGATAATGATACACATAATAGAAAATACTTCTAGATAGTAATTATCTTCATAGTGTTTCATATATTAATTTCGCAGGAATTACAGTGAAAAGTTTTTTAAATAACGTATGATAGTTAGGAGTCTCTAAAATCTCACACCGACAGAAGTTTGTTTCCCAGTGTTTCGATTTCATAGTACGAAATTGAGTTTAATTCCCAGCCGACATCATATGAAACAGAGAGGAGCGGACGACAATCAGGCAATTAATAACACTATCTGTTCTTACCTGCATCACAAGAACTTTTGTTGATAGCAAACATTTGAACGCGGTGATTGTAACCATCAACCACATACAGGTTTCCGTGCCGATCAAATGCTATATCGGCCGGATAATATAGTTGAGTTCTCCTATTGCCCACTCCTCGCCCACCAATGATGGTGCTACCCGAATTGGAGCCTTTGAACCAACGTGTGACTCGGTGATTGTTCCATTCAGTGACATACACTGTTCCCATTTGATCAACGACCACTGAGCCAGGAGAACCTAATTGGTGGTTTCCAGTTCCATAACCATTATCTCCAGCGATGACAATTCCTTTTTGAGCACCAAGAGGCCATTTCACCACACGTTGATTGACATCTTCGGCCACGAAAACTGACTGATCTTCGTCAACGAATAAATGCATAGGGTAAGAGAGTTGATCCAACAAAACTCCGTCTCCATTTTCACCAGCAGCTGTTTGATTATCGGGCCACTTGATCACTCTATCTTTAAGGGTATCTGAGACATATAATGATCCTTTTTTATCTAGCGCCAATCCATAACATTGAATATCCGCAATAATTGTATCTCCGTAATTTTCATTCTGCATCCATCGCTGAACTCGCTTGTTGTCACGATCACAAATGTATATAGTCCCATGCTTATCGACGACTACACTTCTTACACCATTTAACTGATTACTATGGTTGCCTGTCTCATTCCCACCAGCCACCACTTGACCCATTGAACTTCCAGGCGACCATTTAACTACTCGGCCGTTCTTATTATCCGCAATGTAGACACTACCATCGTCATCCACAAACAATCCTCGGGGGTCTTTAAGCTGGTTCAATGAGTTTCCCATTCCATTTCCACCAGCTATGGTGATACCATTCGGATTCCATGAAGCAGTTGCACAAATGCCATCGTTGGATGCTAGCACTGACGGACGAGTTAGATGATAGCGAAACAAGTGATTTAATTATGTTTAATAGAAATAAAAATTATTCTTATAAAACTGAATAGACATACTGTGACAATATTACTTACGAGTAGAAGTGAAAGCAACGATGGAACCGGACAGCATACTTTCGTCGAAACAATTCGAATCCAGACAAGCATAAGTGTTCTGCATTGTGCATAAATTCGAGTTCATTTGAATGCAAGCAAAAAGCATGATGAAGAAGTGTTGGTTGACGTGGAAGCAACGCCTAATTGGATACCACGAGGACATTGGCATTCACAATTATAAGACTGAACGGGTGCAGTGATAGTATTCGTCGAATGTCTATACTGGCTAGAGAAGTCACATTGAGAGTTCATACATGCATAGGTATTGCTATCTATGCATAGATTCCAGAATACACGGATACAAGCGCTAATACACGACTCATGGGTATTCATCAAAGTAAAAGCTACGCCAGAATCACTGCCTTGAGGACACTGACAGGTGCAAGCTTGACCAATTGGTTGCGTGTATTTACCATCTGTAATCGACCGAATCAAGTTGTGGAAAGAACTCACTCGTGTATAAACTCCAGGCTTAGCAGGACGTGCACATATAGGACTGCCGTAACTTGTTATTCCTACGAGTTCCCATCGTTTTGAACGTGTGAATTGCATAAGTGGTCCGCCACTGTCACCTTTGCAAGTATCTATAAGAGATAATATTGAGTAAATTTAATTAGGATCGTTAATAAAAATATATCTACCTTTGCCTTTTGAAGTAGCACATATTTGAACACTGTCACTACGAATAAAAGTAGCACAATCACCGTTTGACTGATTCATCACGCCGAGAGTGACTTGTTTTAAGGTATTTGACGCATTACCATTCGGTTTTGTTTGACCCCAACCGATTGCAATGACAGTTGTACCAGGTAATGGATGTTGTGAGTCTTGTCCAATTGTTGGCAGACATATTTTTGAGATCAATCGATCAGTGAAATCAAATGGTGCATTGAGATAGATCATTGCAATATCGTTTACATGTGTTATATTATCATACGCAGGATGAATAATGACTTGATTCATCGAGCGGTTTTGCCGACAATCATCCGACAATCGATCGGAACCGGCACACACGGTGATCGCTGATAGGATGTTCCATTTATTTACCAGACAATGGGCAGCCGTAATTATATACCTTTCGTCCAGAATGACTCCAGCACAGAAATGTGATCCCTGTATACGCAATGAAACAGCCCATCCCCAACTATGTGGTTCAGATGATTCACCGCCAAGAATTTTTGACGTGATAGGAAGAATAGAAGAGCATCCGCACGGTGATGTTTGATTGCAATAATAGATAGTCTCACAAACACACGGAACTAGGCATCCAACTATCAGTGCGATGTAGGAAGTGAGCATCATATATATAATAGAAACGATTTTAATGTTTGTAATAGAAATGATGGAAGCTAAATTAAATCCATAGATAACAAAGGTCACAGTAATTCAAGTCGATGACCTTTACAATTCTATATGAATCAAACAATTCCCATTATCTTGTGTTATTCGAATAAAAATGATAGTAAAAATGGCTTAATACGGTAGTGAGATAATTCATGTGCAGGAAATAAATTTAACTAGAAAAATTCATCAATTTGATCGACAAAAACTTCAGGTAATGGGAAAAAATGATGGTTCTTTAAATAAATATTTCCACAGAAGAAATGTAGATCATTTTGACTAGAGATTCTTCGATAACAGTGAAAAATGCATATATCATGTTTTTCTCTATATCGATGACTAGGGGTAGTACCCGGCGTTGCTCGAGAAATCTGCATACTTAAAACTTTGCATGTCAGAAAACGACAGAAGACATACAGAGGGCTTGCTTGTGACCTTTTTATCTATTATTACTGCATGTCCCACCGTGCATACACTTACGATCATTCTTAAATCGGATAATTCAGCAAATAATGTGGGATGTGAGTGTCTTTCATTTGACTCATGTCCGAAGTTTTTGAAAGATTGGGAAAAATTGCAATGTATCATAACCTGTGTGAAATTTCACCCCAATCCTCCCGCTAGTTATCCTTACCTGCTCTTGATCCTCATCGGGACCTAAGGGTATGTTATGAAAAGCTTGGCACCGCTAGCTCGTGCGGTGTCCAAATGTATAAAAAATAGAAAAAAAGACACAATTTCTTCTTTTTATATATAGATTATGAGCTATGAGAAATAGAATTTTATCTCACTTGTTGCCTTCTTCATTCGATGAGTATTTTCATTCATATAGTTGTTTTTCATTTTACACATTCTGTCAGTCTTTTTCAAGTATTCTAAAATGTTCTGTGTGCAATGGCGAAAAGCACAGGTTTTTATATATTTTTGTTCTTGAATTATTGAGGAAACAATCATATACACAAATTCCCTGGAAAAGACATTTACTGTAGTAAATCTAACAATAGGAGGGGGCAGACATCCTCAGGTGAAAATTTAGGTTCGAAAACTACTCTATGACTTTCCTCTTGTTGAAAGGGTATTCTGTGCAACATTTCTTTATATATATGGATTAGAAATCTTCGGTTTTCACATGTAGACCAAAGAATTATCGATACGAAATGATTAATTTTAGAATCATAACAAATTTGCTAAATTTCCGAAAAATTGACGCAAATTTCATTGCGATATGACTTGCATGATATTTCACCCAGACACTCTTCCCTACTCATGTGAATGGTGGCAGCCCTCTCCAAAACTACCTCTGAACCTAGAAAAGCGCCGTGGAAAGTTTGGTAATGTTAGCTGTGACAGCACTATCTGGGTCAGATTTCACCCATATCCAGACGATCTTTCTTGGGACCTGAGGAAGTATTGTAGAAAATTTGGTGACGTTATCTTTTATCGGGATTGAGTTATAAGCGAACAGACAAACAAATAAGCAAACATCATTCCTCATATACAGTGGCCGTCAAAATTATCCAACCACATGTAATTTGAATTT